>JBAKBP010016479.1:0-51735 GCA_037953745.1 Lithodes maja | reverse complement strand
GTGCCTAAAGGCATCCTCCATTCATAAAATGTTTTGTAACAACTGGATTTAAACATTTGTAGATTGTAAGTTTCTGGAAAGCAATTCGAGGGAAGTGAATTCCAAAGAGTAGTAGTTCTAGGGATAAATGAATTTTGATAAGCAGAAGTTCTGCATTGTGGAGGAGAAAGTGTAAATTCATGGGTGCTCTCAGCTGCCCTAGTTCTACGGGGAAAGATGTGGAGAGGCGGCACAATTGAAGCAAGTTCCTCGGAACAATTGCTGTGAAAGTATCTGTAGAATAATGCAAGGGATGCAACGTTTCTTTGTATGGATAATGTAGGAAGGTCCTGTGTGATTGCAGGGTTATTGATTAATCTAATAGCTTTATTTTGAATTTTGTCCAACTGCCTCAATGCAACCACTCCACTTCCACTCCACAGAGGTGAACAGTAATCCATCTGAGAACGCACATGACTTTTATATATTACGGCCAACTGCTCGTCAGTGAAGAATTCTCGAACTCTGTACAGGAGTCCCAGTTTTTTAGAGGCATTCTTAGCAATGCTTCTAACATAATGTGTCCAGCTCAAGTTAGTAGTTAATGTTACACCGAGAATGTCAATAGTAGGGGAAGTGGGAATATTTACATCATTAAAAAATATATGGGAGTCAGTGAGATAATGTCGGTTAGAAAATTGAATGTACTTGGTTTTCTGTGCATTAAAGGAAACTAGATTCTTTTGTCCCCATTCTTCAATTCTAGAAAGGTCCTGGTTCAGAGAAATTGCATATATATATATATATACGGTATATATATATATATATATATATATATATATATATATATATACGGTATATATATATATATATATATATATCAAATCAATAAATATATAAATAAAATAAAAATGTAATAATAATATAAATACTCTATTATGGGCCTTGGCTTGCTCGGGACCTTGGGGCTGATCCGCTAGACACCCTGGGGAACAGGAATACAAAAAAAAAATATATATATATATACCGGGTATATATATATATATATATATATATATATATATATACCGTATATATATATATATATATATATATATATATATTATATATATATATACTGTATATATAAATACAATAAATAAAATATAATAATAATATAAATACTCAATTATGGGCCTTGGGCTTGCTCGGGACCTTGGGGCTGATCCGCTAGACAGCCTGGGGAACAGGAATAATAAAGAAAAACAAATATATATATATATACTGGGTATATATGTATATGTATATATATATATATATATATATATATATATATTATATATTATACTGTATATATAAATAAAATAAATAAAATCAATAAAATAGAAAAATATAATAATAATATAAATACTCGATTATGGGCCTTGGGCTTGCTCGGGACCTTGGGGCTGATCCGCTAGACAGCCTAGGGAACAGGAATAATAAAGAAAAAAAAATATATATATATCGGGTATATATATATACAGTATATATATATATATATATATTATATATTATATATTATACTGTATATATAAATAAAACAAATAAAATAAATAAAATAAAAAATATAATAATAATATAAATACTCGATTATGGGCCTTGGGCTTGCTCGGAACCTTGGGGCTGATCCGCTAGACACCCTGGGGAACAGGAATAAAACAAAAATATATATATATACAGTATATATACCGGGTATATATATATATATATATATATATATATACCGGGTATATATATAATATATATATATATACCGGGTATATATATATATATATACCGGGTATATATAAATAAAATAAATAAAATAAAAAATAAAATAATATAAATACTCGATTATGAGCCTTGGGCTTGCTCAGGACCTTGGGGCTGATCTGCTAGACAGCCTGGGGAACAGGAATAACAAAACAAATATATACGGTATATATATATATATATAAAATAAATAAAATAAACAAATAAAATGAAATAAATAAAATAAAATAAATAAAAACTAATTAATCTAATGTATAAATATTTAAATAAAGTACAAAATATAATAATAATATAAATACTCGATTATGGGCCTTGGGCTTGCTCGGGACCTTGGGGCTGTTATATACTGTATATAGGCTATATATATATATAATAATATAATAATATACTGTAATATAACTAAAATTCCATAGAGTACTTACCATACTTCCTGTAAGCATTCCTGTGACATCTTCGTGATTATAATGTATTTATTTCGTAGACAGTATTTATTGATAAATATATTTGTCTTTCAAGCAAAAAATAGTGTAAAGTCATCAATGATACCTAGACAAAACTGCATCAATACTCAAGGGGTTAACCAAGATTCACTCCCCTCAGTCACCAAAAGTCACAAGTAACATCTTATATACATAATTTATATAGTTCGAATTATTCACTAAACACTTTCACGTGGTAGATGAAATAATCCATAATTGCCTGCCTATAGCTAGGCATGGTGGGCCAGAGGGAGGGAGCCCAGAATTTAAAGGGCCGGGACCCTGCCTCGCAGTCTGGGGGCCGGGAAACTACTGACTTTACAGAGGCCCGCGCTCCTCAGAGAGGGACGCTATGGGGTTGCTAGATACTTCCTTTTGTAACTTACTGATGCCTAACTTACCAGTCCAAATTGAGTCAAAATCGAGTCATAAACTTATTTTTGGCGAATATTTCTAACTTACAGGTGGCATTATGACGCGATTGCGTCATACGAGCACTCTTGGAGGGGTGGCGTTATGACGCGATCGCGTCCTATAGATGCGGGAGGGTTAATGACTTATATTATATTGATTAAAGTTGCTCTATTAAGATAAATTGTATTGTAAAACCTGGTGATGAAAACAGTATTGGCGAAATGTTGCCCAAGGCAAATAACCAGCATGATAATACTGCTGGGTATTGTTGCCCTATACTGTGTGTGTATATATATATATATATATATATATACCGGTATATATATATATATATATATATATATATATATATATATATATATATATATATATACAGGTATATATATATATATATATATATATATATATATATAATAGTAATCTTGCAGGTAACCTATCCTTCCTAAGCTTCATACAATTGTCTAAATGCAGCTGAAACAAAAAGACGTCATTGGTACTGAAGTAATTAATCATTATGAATTACCTTACTGAAACTATAAACGAGTGATGGAGACAATTTTAGTATCCGGTATCCAGTGACAATAGCGTGATATGTACAATTGGCTACATTAGTTTGTATCCACGCAATGATTATGTCTATGGAAGGAAACATAGCGTGATTTACTTACAAACATATTTGCTTTAAAACCCTCAATCGGTCATATAAATATATATATATTGTTTATAATGTATTGATACTTATTTTCCTTCCATACATATAACATGGAGAGTATACAAATTGGTACTATAATATACTACCGTGTATAAAATAGTGTGTAAACTAACCTATGTTACCTTTCTTACCTCCATCCCGTCCCATATATAGATATAGTTAGTCATTTAAAACATCAGCATAGCTTAGCCCTCCTACCATAAAGAATAGCCCAAGGATATCGAGAGAGAGAGAGAGAGAGAGAGAGAGAGAGAGAGAGAGAGAGAGAGAGAGAGATATGAGGGGTGGTAGGGTTTGCATGTATCGTTGGCTGCCTTGATGGTTTATGGTCTTGTTAGTGTTACACAGTTACACAGATACTCAGACCACACATACCTTGCAGTCTATACTATGTGGTCCGGCCTTAATACTACTAAACAGGGACAGTTTATAGTAGAAGAATAGGACAGCAAAGTAGAGGGCTCTCTCCCCACCCTCCGCTCTCCTCGACTAAAATGCCACACCAGAAATAATGTAACCATGTGTCAGGAAATACCCACATGGAAAGTTTTTATTGAGTATAAAAGACATTAGTTTGAAAGGGAAATTGCACTTACCAACTGATAAATTCATTAAGAAGCCCTGGGAGGCAGAACCAGATAAGCGCAAAATAAAAAAACGGAATTAACTGCGATTCCTAGTAACAATGGGGCTGGGGTGGCGCTTATCTGGTTCTGCCTCCCAAGGGCGTGTGAGGCCCTGGGAGGCAGAACCAGATAAGCGCCACCCCGGCCCCATTTTTGCTAGGAATCGCAGTTAATTCCGTTTTCTATATTTGGCACTTATCTGGTTCTGCCTCCCAGGGCCTTCTAATCTCTATCAGATGATCGTCCAGTTTCTTCATATGAATATCAATTGCCAACTGATAAATTCATTATAATCTAATCTCTATCAGATGATCGTCCAGTTTCTTCATATGAATATCAATTGAATTACTGTCAACCCTTGGTAAACTATTCCACTCTTTAGCCATACTGTATGTGAAGAAATGTTGTCTCGCATCTAGGCATGCCTTCTTTCTAAATAATTTCATATATTCATCTTGGGTTGCATCATTGTCATTTATAGTGAACAGTGCAATGATATCTACTTTGTCAAATCCTTTAAGTATCATAAAACACTTGATAAGCTGGTCTCGTACCCTCCACTTCTTTAGTGAGAACAACTTAAATTTATTTACTATTTCATAATATGACTTGCTTCTCAGTTGCTCTATGCTGCACGGATTCTAGTTTTGCAATTTCTTCCTTGAAGTATTCACTATTGCATTACATTTAAATATTAAACGTACACTATGAACATAATTGATGCTGAAACAGAGTGACCATGCTACCAGAATGTCTAATTTGGCCTGTTTGTGGGCGCACACCAGGGTTTTTACCAACAGGTTAAAGGTCGATATATCACCTTTTACCTTCGAGATGTCTAAAATTTAATTCAATGTTTTAAGGGTAGCTAGAATTGCGTATTAGTGTATATATATATACCAAATTCTATCTATCTATATGCTCAGGCCCAATCTCCATTTTGGGGGTAGCCGACTCAAGACAGAGCAAGAACAGGGAAAACACAAAAACAACATAAAACAACGAATAAACACAGATAAAAAGCACAGACTCACACACATCCAGGTCACCAAGGAGAAGACCCAGAGACCAGGGTCATCAAGGTCGCTCCGGCACTCCCACGGTCCCCGACCACCCGGAGAGGCTCCGATTTCGGCAGGCAGACATGCAACGGAGCCAAAGCTACATGCCCTCCCACCACACTTCCAGGCGCACCCTTCATATTAATCGTCTCCCCGGGCCAGGCGCCTGATGGACTATTATCTAGTCCAACTTGTGCCCGACCCCTTACTCCAAATGACCACGTGTTCACTCAACTATTCACAAGCATTCTCCATTCACTCCTGTCCACCACTACTTCCCCTGCCTGATCTATAGTCATTCCTCTATCATCCAAAGCTTTTCTTACACAGTCTCTCCATCTCAATGGGAGTCTTCCTGCACTTCTATCTCCCCTTGTACCTGACTCACATATTCTCTTTGTAAGCCTTTCATCTCCCATTCGTTCAACATGACCATACCAGCTCAGCACCCTTCTGTCCACTCTGGCTGACAAAAGTTCCTGCTGCCCCACTCTCCTACGTATCTCTTCATTCCTCAATCTGTCTCTACGAGTAACTCCACACATACTCCTCAAGCAGCTCATCTCCATCACATCCAGCCCAAATTAGATACCAAATTAGCTTACAAATTTCATAGCATTAATTTGCGTAATGGGGGTGATTCCTTTGTTAACTATAATCGTCGAGCATTGGCCAGGAAACAGGACAAACATAAATACAGTATCTAGAGTTCTAGACAAGAATGGTATTGGATAAATACTTATGAATAATTCGTGTGTATATTTCAGGAGTGACCTATTACTTCATTGTTCAACAATCACCAACATTCTCATATTTCTCAATTACACTCATTATGTTAACATAATAACAGCGTTTATTAACACCTTTGCCCTTTTAAGCTATGCGAATAGAAATGGTAAACAAAACATTCCCCTGTGGGTTAATACATTAAATGCATTCATTAAATCAAACATCATATTGTTTGCCGCATAAGTCCTGATTCATCATCCCAGTACAATCGTTACTTACCAGCTTCGGACCCACCTCCCCATCCCCCCCTCTTTCACTTCACCTCTTCCCTTCCACCCCACCTTTCCTCCCTCCATTCCACTGTCCGACTCATAGAGTCTCACGATTATGAAGTAGGTGTGTTGTGAAGCATTTATACCACTTGCTTTCATTTAATTAAATTGATGCCCTAGTCGTTAAGTATTATATTTAAAAGGTTCTTAACCCTTTATGTACCGGTGACGTTTGTATTATTTGGTCGTGCTTCATTTAAACAACTTTATGAAGATTAGGAGGGATATGTGGTAGCTAAAAGGATTGATTGAAATAGCGTGTAGTCTTTTAATTGGTAGACATCCTTCCTAAGCTGAATATAATCGCTTCATATATATCAGAATATATTGAAAAGGACGTCATTGGTACTGCATGGGTTAACAAAGTTTAGGCAAGTATAAATGTGGAATCGTGTTTCATAAACCAATGCATGGATAGGTTACCCATGAAGCATATTTCAGACAACTCAGAGAGGGAGAGAGAGAGAGATGATCGTGATTCAACGTATAGGTCATCTGGCAATACATAGATAGACATTAAGTATTCCCATTTCAGTTATGGATCGGGATAGTATATATTATATGTGAAATGACAGCCAAAGAAGAAAGGGCTCCTCAACAACCTCAACAACAGCTGACAGAGTGCAGGATTGAAGCCATCAATAGACAATCACAAATAGGGAAGGTTACCCTCTTAACCCAGGAGCTGCGGGAAGACTTTTAAGAGTTTCCCCGGGCGACTGCGGAAGACTCTTAAGAGTCTGGGAAAAAAAAAATCCATTTAAAACACCCCAAAACAATTTTTTTTTTTTTTTTGCCCCTGGGCCATGCCAAATATCACTCCTCCACCTCCCCCAGTTATCACCTATATTCCCTGTTTTTCCGTTATTCTGTGGTCTATTTTCGTGCTAACATTAGCGAGTTGCAAGCAGAGCATTGTCATCACTGTTACCAAGCGAGTGCAAGAGAGAGAGAGAGAGTATCGATCGACAGTCTCTCTCCAGACGTGGGGAAAAGTGGAGGGGAGGGAGGTTGCCTCAGCCATACATTATGTAACTCCCGGCCTGTATCGCCGATTTTGACCATCCAAACGCGGTTTCCACTTATTTTATTGTTGTAACAGATTAATACCTTTATAATCAACCTATAATAGGTGCATATGGATAAGTATTAATGCTATTTATGGTAAACTAACGATGTTAGTGATGGGAACAGCTCAAATACGTGCGCACAGGAGTGTGGTGTCTCATACCCCCCATGCGCACGTCTTAGGTTAAAGAATGGGAAAAAAACAAAATCAGTTACCCCTGTCCAAACCTCAACGTTCCCCCATACAGGGCCTCCCCTAGGGCCCCCCAAAGGGTAACTGTTAATCCGCCCTTATTACCCCCTTCACCAAAAAGAAAATGGCCGATGTATTCCCAAGAACCTGACCTGGATTATGACGAGCATATGTTTATGCAATTAAGGCATCAATCCCCTCCTTTTAAAAAAAAAAAAAAAAAAAAAAAAAGAGACAATGAACGGAGGAAGGAAAAACACAGATAAAACAAAAAGGTCCATGTGCCTAAAGGCATCCTCCATTCATAACAATTTTGTATCAACTGGATTTAAACATTTGTAGATTGTAAGTTTGTGGAAAGCAATTCGAGGGAAGTGAATTCCAAAGAGTAGTAGCTCTGGGGATAAATGAATTCTGATAAGCAGAAGTTCTGCATTGTGGAGGAGAAAGTGTAAATTCATGGGCGCTCTCAGCTGCCCTAGTTCTACGGGGAAAGATGTGGAGAGGCGGCACAATTGAAGCAAGTTCCTCGGAACAATTGCTGTGAAAATATCTGTAGAATGTAGGATGCAACGTTTCTTCGTATGGATAATGTAGGAAGGTCCTGTGTGATTGCAGGGTTATTTATTAATCTAATAGCTTTATTTTGAATTTTGTCCAACTGCCTCAATGCAACCACTCCACTTCCACCCCACAGAGGTGAACAGTAATCCATCTGAGAACGCACATGACTTTTATATATTACGGCCAACTGCTCGTCAGTGAAGAATTCTCGAACTCTGTACAGGAGTCCCAGTTTTTTAGAGGCATTCTTAGCAATGCTTCTAACATAATGTGTCCAGCTCAAGTTAGTAGTTAATGTTACACCGAAAATGTCAATACTAGGGGAAGTGGGAATATTTACATCATTAAAAAATATATGGGAGTCAGTGAGATTCTGTCGGTTAGAAAATTGAATGTACTTGGTTTTCTGTGCATTAAAGGAAACTAGATTCTTTTGTCCCCATTCATTAATTCTAGAAAGGTCTTGGTTCAGAGAAATTGCAGTGTTTATTTTTTAATTTATAAGATCGGGTTGGGTGAAAGAATTGGTAAATGTGAAGGAACTGTGGAGTGTTGAGTCATTTGCGTAGGAATGTATTGGATTATGAGTGGTAGATATGAGATCATTGATATGAATGAGGAACAGAGTTGGGGCCAAAACTGATCCCTGGGGAACACCAGCATTTATTGAGTGAAATTGAGAATAAAGGCCATCTACCATTACACATATTTTTCTGTTATGAAGATAAGAAGAAATTAGTGGAACTAATGATGCAAGGCCGTAGTGTGACATCTTCGACAATAAGGATTGATGCCAGACTCTATCAAATGCCTTTGATATATCCAGTGCTATTGTATGTGTTTCACCATGTTGGTCTGTAGCTTGGTTGATTTGGTTTATTTTAAAAGGCAACTCTACCACGTCCACCGCCGCAACAACGCAGAGAGGGGACAAGCACTATCTTCCCTATATCCTTCTTAATAAAGATTTCTTTTCATATACACAAAAATATATAATCACTAAATAGATTTTTACTCGTTCCCATACACCATTTTCTCATGCTATTTAAGATTGTTAATAACCGGAGCAATATTCATAAACTATATTTCTCAATCCCCTTCTTAACTCGAGAAGATTTAATCGTGACTAAGAATTAAATCAAAATATTACCTACCCGAACCAAGTTTTGGTAGGCGAAAATCGAGGCTAAAGAGCACACGATCTCACGATCTGTGATCTGCATGCAGCATCCCTAAGATCTCGATTTCGGAAGTACATCCGTATGGGGCAAGCCATTCTCCCCATAAAAAGGTGTGTCCCGAGGACGAGCGAGGATACCTGTAGGATTTTGTGTGTGTGTGTGTGTCTGGGACTCCCCCCTGGATTACGTCGGACCTGGTTACTATAGATATTCGTTAGTTAAATGATTCAGTGGACTGTATAATAATATCATATAATGGTTTATATCACCTGAAGACTCGAAGTAGTGCTGAAGACCTTTGTTGACTTGTTGAGCCGTTATGATATTACAAGATGGTGTGTGAAATGGATGATAGGTTAGAGTTGATAAATAAAGAAGGGGGCCACTATACTTAATGATTGATGGGAATGATGATTAATGATCTATGGATTAGTATGGATAGATGGAGAATTGATGAGATAAGTACTATCACTAATGGGGCGAAATATGAGGTGAAAACACAAGAGCGTAGGGAGACGATCTGGTAGTTGTGGCGACTAGGGAGAGAGTGCGTGACCCTCACAATATTCGCGAGAGGCCCGCCAATATCACGCATGCGCAAATGGGTAGATATATATTTTCCCACCCAACTATAATTACCTAAGTTCATAGGAATGATAGACTACCCAATATCCAATATAGAACATAATTATTAACTTCTTAATTATTCTATATAACCATTGATCCCACAAATTTAATACTAAATACCCAATGTAATACTTAAAGTAAGACTGTCCATATCAGAACACATTCCCGCCACCAGGTTTATATAATACAATATCTACAAAAGCCCGGAGGTTATTTTATTCCGCCATGATTGGGAGAAGGCTTGAGCCGCCTGTCGACTAGGACGTCCACTGGGTACGTTGACCGGTTGATCGGTCGAGGTAGCCCCTGTGAGAATGTCTCCAGGCGTCTCCGAGGAGTCCTCTTTGCACTCAATGTCCCCCTCAAGAGGGTACAGTCGGACAGTCGGCCGCGTATATGTTCCCGTCTTCGTCCGGACTCTAGCCACTCTGACTTCTCCGTCCTGACCGGGTAATAACTCGACAATACGGCCCAACTTCCAAAAAGCGCGCGGACCCTCATCATGGATAATGACGACATCATCGATACCCGGCCACCGACCATTTATTGGTCTCAGCTTACACTTATGCGCCTCTCTGAGGGTCACCAGATACTCGTTAGACCAGCGTCGCCAGATATCTTTCGACAGTTTGCGAATATATTGATATCTGGCTGAAATGACACCTTTACTTATGTAGTCTGTATCTTCCAACCCATCCTCTACTTCATTATCATCAGGAAGATCCCGCAACCGATGACCCCGCACCAACACAGAGGGTGTTATTGGGGTAAGATCCCCTAGGTCGCCGGAAGCATAATATAAGGGACGATCATTGATAGTGGCCTCAATTTCCAACAGTAGAGTAGTCAATTCCTCCAAGTCCCAACACCTTCTTCAACCCCGCCTTGCCGATGGCCCTTTCCCATATAGCGCCGAACCACGGCGCCCTAGCCGGGATAAACCGCCACTCACATTGAACAGGTGGGACTGAACTTTAGGGTGATTACAAATGTCCGATAAGTACCCAGAGGCCCCAACAAAAGTGCTGGCATTGTCACTTAAAATGATCCGGGGAAATCCCTGTCGAGTACAGAACCTCCTGAATGCGTGGAGGAAACTGTCACAAGTGAGGTTGGTGACTATTTCGATGTGAATCGCTCTGGTGACCGCGCAAGTAAATAAAAGCATGTAAGCCTTTATGGTCGGCGAGTCCTTGATCGGGATTGCTCCGCTATAGTGCACCCCAGTGACCTTATACGGGTCTCCAGGGGTGGTTCGCAGGGCTGGTAAAGGTGGCAGACCTGCATAGTCGTAGGGTTTACATTTTAACCAACGACATTTCAGACATTTACCCAGTACGCTTTTCACCACCTGCCTGAGTTTAGGCACCCACCATTTTTGACGAACATAGGTAACCACGTGACCGACCCAGTAATGGCAACAGAGCCGATGGCACCGATCAATTATCAGGTGGGTCAAGGGATGTTTGGAGGGCAGAAGTTTAGGATACTTGCGTGATTCCGAGATAGTCGCTAACCTCAATCTGCCTCCACAATGAATTATACCTCCCTTCAGGTGTAGTCCTAACTGGTTGATTAAGTTATGTCTGGACTGTTTACCCTTCACCTTTATTTTAAGTTCCTGCGAACAGGTCTCTTTTTGGCATAATTTGAGTAAAACATTATCTGCAGCTCTAATTTGATTTACGTTGAGATGAGCACTACCTGTGGGGGGCAGGCTATTTCTTTTTGCCTTCAAATTATTTACGAAACGTATCACCCATGCTGTGACACGCTGCAATCTTTCATAGCTGCTATATTTGTGCCAGTCCCATAACTGTGTGTCATCTTGGGGCACCGTGCCTACAATTTAGGTCACGATGCCAGCGGGCTGCTGTTGGAGATCTATATTCTCTGGCCATCCATCGGGTTTCGGGAGCCAAGAAGGCCCATTCCACCACAACGCAGAAGAACTCAAACATTTAGCAGACACACCTCGAGATACCATATCACTTGGGTTCTCTTTCGTCGACACATACCGGAAAGAAGCAGTCGGGACTAGGGCATGTATCTCGTCAATGCGGTTAGTGACATACACTGGCAGTTTCTTTTGACTGTGAATCCAGTGTAGCGTAATTTGACTGTCACTCCACACATAGGTTTCAGAGATATGAATTTTATCTTTATAGGCATTCTCAACGAAGTTAATCATTCTGGCGGCTAGCAGAACTGCAGTCAATTCCATTTTAGGGATGGAAAGGGACTAGATGGGGGCCACCTTAGCCTTTGCCATGACCAAGTGGCTACTGTCTGGACTGACTAGATATATAGCAGTCCCGTAAGCGACACTGCTTGCGTCAGCAAATGCATGCAGGGAAACAGTTTTTCTGAAACATATCCTCCTAGAGAACTCAATACAACTACAGAGAACCATGTCATCCACTATCCCCCGCCATTCCGCTTGCAGGTCCACAGAGAGATCATCGTCCCAACCCAATTTCAGTCTCCACAATTGTTGGAGAAAGATTCGAGACCTTATTGATACTGGCAACACAACACGCAAAGGATCAAAGAGTTTGGCAGCAAACCTTAAACACTCACGCTTTGTAACCTGGTCAAAAGGAGCATACTGAACTCCAAAGGAAAGAGAATCAGAGTCAGTTTTCCACACCAGGCCAAGTACTCTCACCAAATCCTGTTGTTCCGCAGCAACACCATCCTTCTTTTTTTTTTCTATGTGATTGAGGAAGGCAAAAGGCATAACTGCCTATAGCGAGTGCCTCCCCCATAGTTGAAAAAGTGACAGGGCCAAAATCAACGGACGTTCGAGCCAAAATGCCTGGACACACAGAGTTTGAAGCAATTTAAATCATAGGAAGAGGGAAAGACTGATTCTGGGAGAGAGTTCCAGATCTCAGCTGTTGAGTAGAAGAAAGTTTGAGAGTAACGTTTCACTCTTGGGGTTGGAGAGTTGCACAGAGTAGGGGTGGGATTGAGTTGCAAGACGGGTACCACGTGCCCTACGTAAAGGAGGTGGTATGCACTGGGATAGCTCTGAGGAACACTGATTATTATAGTAGCGATAGAATAGCGAGAGAGATGCAACATTGCGGCAGAGAGAGAGAGATTGCAGAGAGTTGGTGAGTGGACGGGAGTTAATGATACGAAAGGCCTTCCTTTCAACTTTGTCTAGGAGAGCGGTGTGAGAGGAACCTCCCCACACATGTGAACAATACTCAATACAAGGGCACACTATGCCCCTGTACAGAGCAAGAAGCTGTGCAGGGGAAAAGAACCCCCTAAGGCGGTTGAGCACACCCAGCTTCTGGGAGGCTGCCTTAGCAAGACTGATAATATGGTCCTTCCAAATGAGAGCAGAAGAAAAAGAGACACCAAGAATATTGAGAGAAGATGAAGGGTTGATTTTTGTATTGTTGAAGAATAAGGGATAGTCCGCTGGGAGATCCTGATGGGTAGATAGATGGAGAAATTGGGTTTTGGAAGCATTAAAGTTAACAAGGTTTTCTCTGCCCCAATTGGAAATAGTATTTAGATCAGAATTTAAGAGTTCTATGGCTTCATTACATTTGTCGTTGAGGGATTGCTGGCTGGGGCGTTCTGAAAAACTAATGGAGTAGTGTAAGGTTGAGTCGTCTGCGTATGAATGGATGGGAATTAAGGTACAGTTAAGGAGATCATTTATAAAAATTAGAAAGAGAATAGGAGATAGGACAGAGCCCTGAGGAACACCGGAGTTTATAGGGTGAGGAAGTGAACAATGGCCGTCCACAACCGCAGCTATGGAACGGCCGGAAAGGAAATTAGAGACAAAGGCACAGATGGAGGGATAGAAACCGAAGGAGGGTAGTTTAGAAATTAAAGATTTATGCCAGACGCTATCGAAGGCTTTCGATATGTCTAGTGCAATAGAAAAAGTCTCACCGAAGTCCCGAAAGGAGGATGACCAAGAGTTAGTAAGATATGAAAGAAGATCACCAGTAGAGCAACCCTTAAGGAAGCCATACTGGCGATCTGAGAGCAAGAATAGTTTCAAAAACTTTAGAAAGACAAGAGATAAGATAGTTGGAGGGTTGAGAGCGGTCACCCTTCTTTGGGACAGGTTGAATGTGAGCAAACTTCCACCATGAAGGGAAGACGTTAGAGGATAGACAGAGACGAAAGAGTTTGCCTAGGCAGGGAGTCAGCACGGAAGCACAGTTTTTGAGAACAACAGGAGGAACACCGTCCGGACCGTACGCCTTATTAGTGTTAAGCCCTTTCTCATGACGGGACTATTTGTGGCCCATTGGCGCAGGAATAAATGGGCATTATCCATTACCTCACGAGCCATATCGTAAGCATGGACGAGGGAACTTTCAATATCCCCCGTACCTTGTAGGTTATCGATATATAGCCTGGCCCTGATTTCCTGCACCAACTCCGGGTCAGCATCATCAAGAGAAAGATGTTTAAGGATGGTTGCGTTAAGCAGAAACTGGGAGCAGGTAGCGCCAAACAATACAACCTGGAACCGATAGCATCGTAGAGGCGAAGCTAGTCGAAGAGGATCCTTCGGCCACATGAACCTGGTGTAATGTCTGTCGTCCACATGTAGTTTGAACATCAAGAAGGCTTTCTCAATGTCACTGACCCACGCATACTGATGTAAACGGAATCTCAACAAGACTTGAGCTAACTCCGGTACCAAAGATGGCCCCGTGTACAGACAGTCGTTCAGACTAGGCATGTACTGGTTAACACTTAGCGGCCTATGCGGTTTATAATATGTAGCCACCAGCGGGGTGTTTTTAGCCAAAATAGGGCTGTTTACGTGATCATTTTCATGCCTAAATAAGACCCAGAATGTAAAACAAGTAACTATCCCTGAAAGGGCATAAACAGAGCTTTCGAATGACACCATAACGATCCTTTTATGATGGCTAGTTTTCTTGCAAAAAACGTGCAACGCGAGTGCAAAAAGCATGTAATTAGGCACTTTCCCCATACAATTCCGTATGTAGCGAGTGAGAGAGGGAGGGAGGAGGTGGGATTCGTGTCAGTATGTTCGCCGCGGTGGTCTGGAGCAGTCATACGCTCGCTACTCTCCTGCCACCACTTGTCTCTCTCTCTCAGCAACATTACGTCTGAAATTGCCACACGACCTATGTCGAGCGCCGCCACATAGTCCACATTTATTATACTCGACTTATGTGGTGCGCCGACATTTAGGGGTTAACCTTAGCGGAACAATCAAATACAATACGAACCGGAGTAGTCTTGCTTTCCTTTAAGATCTCATGATGCGCCAGATAGTGTGACATGACCCAGGTTCATCGAATGAAACCTCCTCAATGAAACCACGCGATAACTGATCAGAAATTACTTGCGAATATAGTTGACAAAAACCAGGGTCAGCAATGAACCTCTTCTGGAGTCCTCGTAACCTACCCACAGCCAAACCTTTGTTGGTGGGCAACCGTCCCTTTTCTTCGGTCCAGGGAAGATGTACCTGATACTGTAGACTTTCTGGATCATACGTGACTGTCTCCTAATAACTGATCAAAGCTTGCCGTTCGGCTTGCGAATGTTCTTTGGGTGATATGCCAATGTGGTCTAAATCCCACAAAGCATTCAGTTCTTTTTTGCACGGGAACTGTCCAGTAGACATATATTGGTCCACTGGAGTACTGCCACTTTTAGAATTGTTACAACCTCAGTATTGGAACTGGATGTGGATGCCACATAAGAACCACTCGGTGCATATCCGAATTTGGTTGGAAGTAAAACCAAATTACCTACCCGTTTATAACCAGGTCGCACTATGTTGTAGTAATAGTCGGCACCAATTAGTACCTCCAGCTGTGCTGTCTCTGTGCCGCATGAATTGGCCAATTTAATGCCATGGTGCTTTAAACTAATCATTTCAGCACTAAGAATAGACTCACCTTTATGTTCGGGAAGATCCTCGACCACAATTGCTTCGAGGCGATGGAACCTACCCCGATGTAAATATTTCAGTGCTACAGTAGTATACTCACGAGGGATTTGAGTTCCGGTGAAACCATGAAGCCGTAATTCTTCCGTCACCACGGTTTTGTATGAAAGGGACTGTAGTACGGATTTCTTCACGAAGGTCCTCTGTGAGCATTGGTCTAATAGCGATCTGACTTTTATACTTTTCCTGTGTCTACCCTTTACAGGCTGCTGAACTGTGGGTAGGATCACAGTTTGCTTAATCATACTTACAAACATTGTTGTTGAGGTTGTAGGTGTTGACTCTTCCCTAGTAGTACCTCCACTTACCGGTCTTGCCTCTTTCTGTTTTGGGCACAGGGAGTGAAATTGCTTACCCTGGCAATACCTACAATTTTTGATGTTAGGGTTAGTGCACCCATTACTACCATGATCACTGGAGAGACATCCCGCACAGAGTCGTAGTTGCCGAGCTCTCTTAATTTTGAGCGGTCCCGTTTTATGTTTAAAGCATTTATACCAGGGATGGTTATTCCCACCGCACAGTTTACATGGGAACCGGCTACTACCACTCTGTGTTGCGAATGCAGCCGTAGCCACAGGCATATTTTTTCCTAGGGAGTCCTGACCAACCATGTTATATAATTCTGCCTGAAAACACTGTGTGAAACTCTTGTAATCTAGCCTTTGCTCACCCATCTCCCTCCTAATAGTCTCCTTAACTGGTGATGGCAATTTATTCAACAATGTAACCACACAGAACTCTGTCAGATTCACCTGTTGACTAGTCATAAATCTCATGGCACTTTCCATGGTGGCGTAGAAAGCCTTTAGTCTGACATTTAGGAGCGACAAGATTATGGAAATTCATGATGTGTGCCGCCTTTACCCTGTCGGGGTGCCCGAAGGTTTCTTGAAGTAAGTCTAAGGCGGGGGCGTAGCTTGCACCCTCCACCGAGAAACCTTCTATCAGCTTATAGGCATCCCACTTTAACTGACCCTTTAAGTATATTGTTACGACTGGGGTTCAAATATATCAGGGCTCTTATTCATTGGACTAGTAATGGCATAAATGTTACAACGGAAAGCGCTAGCTCCAACCTCTGAAGTATATTCCCAGTGAACAAAGAACACAAATACTCTACAGAGTTCTATATGCAATAATAGGCTATCAAACTCTCAATAAATGTGCGTCTACTCTAGGCTTAATGTTATGTGAAAACAGCCTATTACTACCTATAACCGAAGGTGCTTGGTTATGGTATGCAAAGTAAGGTGGTAAGAGAAGTTACAGCTTACGTTACTTTAATCAATAAATGTCAGGCACTCCTGCATGAAAGAAAGTGCACTAAAGTCCTTCAACACTAACAAGGAATCTTCTTTAAATGTTAGATGCTGTAAAGATGCTCGTATCGGAAATGGAACCCAAAAAGGCAGGCAGTGGAACAATGCTCGTGCAGGCTATGCACACAAAAAGAGCCTAAGTCGTTTGTGTCTCAATACATCAAACTAGGCTGCGAAATGCTTGTGTAATCATAAATGGGTATGCATAAAAAGAGTAATTAGGTTAATATACTTAATGTCTACTATGATTGATAAAGTCTAGCTAGAGTCAATGATACGAGATACTGGTGCGCATGGCATGCTGCATAGCCTAGTGCAAATCTCAAGTCTGTGCGTCAAATATTACGTTATAATGAAGGGTAGCTCTCTTGAGAAACCTTAATACCGAAGTATTAAGCGTTCTCCTGGCGTACCTCAAAGACAAACAATCGAGACCAGAACAGTGCAGAATGGTATAGGCAAAAAGCCCTCATTCGTGCATGCTCTACTCTCAATGGCACACAGACTAGAATTTACTCAATCAACTCCAGTTCTCAGGTATGTCGTGCCGCTTTTAACTGAAGCCAGCACTCATAGGAAACAATACCTATAATATCAGACTCCCAGTCTAGCATTATCTAATCCAGCAGAACACTAATAATTATAGGAAGCGGCAATATGAAAGCCAACCAATGCTTCGTGATCCACTTATCTTAACAACTAACATACACAGGTTATATCAGACCTTAACACACAATACAACTGGCCAGCATTAAGCTGATTTTGCAGAGTTAACCAGAGGGGATATAATGTTAATAAAGGTGGTGAAAGATATGGAAAATGAGAGAGATAGGCAGAGGAAAAGATTCTCAGGTACGGAGCAGGGATAGATAGCAAGGGAAAAAAAGATGGGTGTTTTCTAGAAACCAGATCTGAGGGAGAGAGTGGCGAGGAACCAGTATATATACTCGCACTAGCTCGAGCCGCGTGGGAAACCAGCGGTTACCAGTGATCTAACCACTAACAGAGCTCGCAGCATGGTAAGGACCTCCCTCCACCAACCCCCGCGAGGCAGCCAGCCGTGACGTCATCGAGCGGGACAAAAAACACTGCGCGCCCCCTCTCACTCTGTTCTACTCCCTCTCTCTCTCCCAGATCCTATCATTACTAGTTAATGACAAAACATATACTTTACAATTAAATATATAAAGCCTTGACATGGGCGAAAACAAAGAGCCTTTCTGGACTGCCCATGACACGAGCTTTCATATGAAATAAAGCACACTCTAATACATAAACTGTAGCCCCATCCACTGCCCTGGCAATCCTAGTGAGTCACTGTAGGTCAAGCCATGCGGTTCTAACGGAGTGGTCAATGTCACAATATTAACTTTTGAATTGAACTTAAGTCAGTCCTTTCATGCACCACACATCGAAACATGTCCCAAAACCCAGTCCATACTGTGGAGTCGCCAGCGAAGGTGGGTAGGATCAGGTGCGGCAATTTAACTCCCGATCCCTTTTTGTTCTCGGATCGAGTTTGCCCTTCCTGACCACCCAACTCCGCCTTTAGGCCGGCGACTATCCCATAGATGTCAAATAAGTAGATGGTATCCGCTTGGTTTCCTTTGAAATATTCATCGTCTGAGGTGTATAGCGGCAACAAGACCTCTTGATTGGCCTCAAATTTGGCCACCTGGGTTTGCACGCCATGAAGTTTTGCCTCGATATCTATCAGAGTTGCGGACTCCAAGAACTCATCCAAACCTGCTGCCAGGAGAGTCAAGGAACCTTTAATACCTGCCCTATGGCGTTTGCCTTGGGCTAGAGCTTCCATATTGTCACCCTTAGTCCAAAACAAAACCCAGACCTTTATGACAGTTTATTTGAAACAGGAAATCTTTCGCCGATCAAACTCGGGTTCTAATGCTAAACGCGAGCGACCAATGACAGATAATCAAAGAGCGAGAACAAATGCGAGTAACATCAAATGCGAGAGGGAAAACAAATTGCAATACTTATCATGCCGATCAAACTCGGGTTCTATCACAAATCGCGAGCAACGGCAAGAAAGAAAAAGGTAAAAAACAAAGGTTATACTAACAAGACATGGTGATAAATAGCCGATCAAACTCGGGTTCGGACCTAACACTAAACGCGAGCGACGGGATAAATGGCAAATTATCAGAACATGAGTGGCATTAGAACTTGTAGAATTAGCGCCCGCCGAGTGCCGAAACCATCAAAACTATAACCCATATTACAACCCTTCAAATTTTAGTACTAGAAATTTAGATGACACAATCAGAATAGTTATAGGCTATCACAGAAATTCTGAAAACTTAGGCTGTCTCAGAAATTGTAAAAAGGTTTAACTAGATGCATCGTGATTCACTGATAATTTAGAAAAGCCAATAAATATCCTTAAATTTGAATTTAGTTAGGCATAATCAGAAAAGCAAGACACATTGAACTTTCAATTAATCACAAAAAATGCATTATAGGCCTATGGCTCAAGCGTCTGCACCAAAGAAAACCCGAGTAGATCCAATTATCTCCCGGAACAGCCAATCCGAGGCGGGCGGTGTTAGATGGATGCCATCCCACCCAAAATCAGCTGCTGAGGTGTTCATGGACTGGTACCAGCTCCGAGTCCATGGCAGGTTGCGCTTGAGCCACTGGTTAACCAAATTGCAGATGTTGTTGAACTCGGCGGGTTCGACTCCTCTAGGGTTCTGGCGCTTCTCTATTCCTATTATGAAGCAATGACCTCCTGTCCTATTCTCTATCTCCCTAACCAACTCCTGGATCTCGTTGGCTAAATCCTTTGGTGCAACGCCTGACTTCACGTCGTTGCCACCGATGACAAGGCATGTCAAATTAGGACGCCAGCTAAGTAATTGCTCCCAGGCCTCAGTACTCCTTAAAGTGCTTACTTTAGCTCCTGGGTCGGCAAGAGGTTTGACAGTGTAGTGGGGATAGTAAACTGGCTAATCTACATATAGATCCCGCACATATGAATGGCCTATAATGGCCACCTTTTTTATAAGGCCAGGGTAAATAGCCCTCTCTGGCTCAAAACTTTCGCCTATGCCCCCCCCTGCCGCGCCGCGCCGTTCTTAAAGAAGTCTTGCGCCATGTTGGCAATACACAAAAACCCTCGCGGCCGAAACAGACTAAAAAAATAGCGAGAGGGTAGCCATGCAGAAACTCACGGACCAGGAAATAATGGGAGCACGCCGGCTAGGCGCCACAACACTAGGACGGGCGAAGGACCATATATTATATAGATATTCGTTAGTTAAATGATTCAGTGGACTGTATAATAATATCATAAAATGGTTTATATCACCTGAAGACTGGAACTAGTGCTGTAGACCTTTGTTGACTTGTTGAGCCGTTATGATATTACAAGATGGTGTGTGAAACGGGTGATAGGATAGAATTGATGAATAAAGAAGGGGGCCACTATACTTAATGATTGATGGGAATGATGATTAATGATCTATGGATTAGTATGGATAGATGGAGAATTGATGAGATAAGTACTATCACTATGGGGTGAAATATGAGGTGAAAACACAAGAGCGTAGGCAGACGATCTGGTAGTTGTGGCGACTAGGGAGAGAGTGCGGGACCCTCACAATATTCGCGAGAGGTCCGCCAATATCACGAATGCGCAAATGGGTAGGTATATATTTTCCCACCCAACTATAATTACCTAAGTTCATAGGAATGATAGACTACCCAATATCCAATATAGAACATAATTATTAACTTCTTAATTATTCTATATAACCATTGATCCCACAAACTTAATACTAAATACCCAATGTAATACTTAAAGTAAGACTGTCCATATCAGAGTTTGGACAGTTACTACGCCTGACCAGATCTCTCATGGGCCACGTCACCTATACTTTCATCCCAAAGCTTAAGTGCTTCTCATTGTGTAATGTGTTTTTTATTTTAATATTGCAAATGGTGATTAAGATATGCAGTGTTCCATTCAACGTAAATACCAGAGATTGTCGATTCTCTTCTTAACTTGCTATCGCCCCTCCTATTGAGTGAACATTACACACTCTATTTGCAGGTATTGATATATGTATAATTCTGTGAATATATCTCTTATATTCTAGATCAGAGCTTTACATATATTCGTTCGGGATATATACACAATGTGCTACGCGTAATTTATTGTGAACACCCAGCAGATCTTAATTTTGTGTTAATTATTGGCTGGGTATGTGAACATAAGATAAGTGTATACAGAGAGAGTTCCTATCGTGTCTCGTAGAACCGCTCCCTGACCTCACCTTCAGGCAAAGCTATATTTATTATTGACTTAAATTTCAGTTAGTCCTACACCACGCTTAACCCTCAGTGAGGCGATGTCTAGCCAAGCGTACTGGATTGTTAACTATTTCTCATTGAATTAAGTTATTATTCAATATTGTAACTGTGAGTTTATTAAGATATACCGGTATATTTTTTTTATTTTATGAATTAACCTACAAGTTATTCAGACTTCAGTTGATATTCTAATTTCTATAGTAACTATTCATTGTGAGTACTTGTCGCAGTAACCTTAATCTACATTTGTCGGCTAATCTCCTAGCGGTTGCCATTTACCTTCAGGATATTAATTATTATTTTTACAGGATAATTATAATTATTTACTATCTCAGCGAAATAATTGTCACTATTATGACTCATTGAGTTAATTATTATATATATCTTCTTTTCGCTGAGTTAATATAAACGTAATTCGCTTATCATTTGGTATCCTATTATCTATAATTAAATCAGTTTTGCTCGTATGCGTCGCAGTAACTAATATCTACCTTTTGTTGGCTAATCTCCTAGTGGCTGCCAGTTTTATCTTCAGGATGCCATTTATTGTTTTTGAGACCATCCTCTTGTGTTATTTATATTTGCTTCTCTAGTGACTTATTACATTATTATCTTATGTACATGATCCACAAGTTCATTTTTATTCCAATTATCATGTGAACAGTTACTACAGGGATTTATGCTTATTATTGTGATCAGTATTCCCTCAAGCTCATTTCTTAATAGATGAGAATTAATTTATGTCACTTTTGTACCCTAGCTACTAAGAAATAAAACGTGTGAACCGAAATTGTGTATTTTGTGACTTTGCGAGATATTGATATCCTTGTGGTATTATCCGAGCCAGTGATGACCCAGTTGATTTTTTCAGGTTCTCAGCTTCACGATAGTGAAAGTAACGAACCATTATAAATGCAGTAACAATTATATTACTCGCATAACAATATGTATATGTGAAAATATATAGTTCTTACCAAAAACAAATATTTCCAATTAAGTGATATTATTGAGAAATGGATGAACAATAAACACGCGATGTGTATAATAAATAACGAATTATAAAGCATCAATAGAGGACCAGAACAAATACCATTAGCAATGTATACAATGATAAAAGAGGTGATGAAGTGATAAGATAAGATTTATAACTCTTTCTCTCTCTCTGTCTCTCTCTCTCTCTCTCTATATATATATATATATATATATATATATATATATATATATTTTTTTTTTTTTTTTTTTTTTGTATATACAGGTACATATATTTAATACTGTGTATGCACTGTATTAACTTTGGGAACTAAGGTTGTGTCTTGCTCAATGTCTCTCCGTTATCCCGAGGTTAAGAAGTTTGGTATTCAAGAGTCGTCATGATTAAGTTTACTTTAGCCAACATAAACACGGGATACACACACTGCCTGACAGCCACGATGCCATGAGGAGGCACAGAAGAGAACAAACAAAACACACAGGGTAAGTTAGCAACATTCAAATAAATTCCAATAATTATGGTTTCTGTATATGGAACAGTAGACTCACTTTATTAACTCCTAAGGGAGACGAAAGTTATTGGACATCTAACATATCAAATGCAAATGTCTTAGGAAGGCGCTATTTTAACATGTCATAATAAATATGAACAAATTTGCGGATATATTACTGTTATATTACAAATTGAGTTAATAATATTGAAATGTCGGGTGAACGAAGGGAATTTAACCCCCCGAAAATCTCCCGCCGGCGCGGAGATTCGAACCCTGGTTAGTGACCTCAGTAGGTCCGGTCACCCACGACCGTGCGCTAACCCACTCCGCTACCTCGGACGTTAATAGGGTAGTAACCTTCGTTCTCCTTGTATTGAAAGAACCAGGTTGATAGTTTCGTGGATAGTCTCACAGTGATGGGTTTCTTGGACTCACCATCATGACTATTTTACACTATCCCAAACGTCAACTCGGGTAGCAAAGTATTTGGGTGGCAGGATTTTGCGAGGGCATTACACAACATCCTTCTTTGACTAGGCTAGACCCTAGCCGAAATTTAACGTCTTCAGGTAACGTAGCCATATCACCCAATATTTTCAATAGTCCAGGTTTTGAGATACCTGGCGCAGGTTCTCGTGATGGGTGCTCTATCTAGCTACCGGATCACGCATCCCACCGCTGCCACCAGTGAAATGTCGGGTGAACGAAGGGAATTTAACCCCCCGAAAATCTCCCGCCGGCGCGCGGATTCGAACCCTGGTTAGTGACCTCAGTAGGTCCGGTCACCCCAGGACCGCGCAGCTAACCCACTCCGCTACCTCGGACGTTAATAGGCTAGTAACCTTTGTTCTCCTTGTATTGAAAGAACCAGGTTGATAGTGTCGTGGATAGTCTCTCACGTGATGGGTTTCTTGGACTCACCATCATGACTATTTTACACTATCCCAAACGTCAACTCGGGTAGTAGAGTATTTGGGTGGCATGATTTTTGCGAGGGCATTATAATTATTCTACAGGCATTGCATGATAGCCTATTATTTGGATGATGTGTTCAATGTCTACATATTTTGTCCACGGTTCACAGTTGGACTTTGGTTTGTTTCCATTGACATTGTCTGTGTCACAACAACAGATAAATATAATGTTAATTTTGAGTAGTACCAAAACCCTCTAATGGTTGGAAGAAACAGAGTAGTATTTTCGCAAGAATATACAACACACATATTCATATACAAAGAAGTCTTGTTCCTTGAATGGATATTATCATTGTAAATATGGGTAGACCTCACTAAAACAGGGTCCAAGTAAAGAGAAAGAAGATTTATGACATCACATAATTACACAGTACAGCTCGCTGCACAAGTTCCGTTCCTGACAGAGATCTGGGACCTGGGAATCTGTTGCTGGTATCCCCTCTTGATACATGGTGTCTGGGTCTTTTCCTGGGCGACCTAGATGTGTGTGATCTTTTTCCTAAGCTGAATATAATTGTAGAAGAATTGCCGGAATATAATGAATAGGACGTCACTGGTGCTGATTAATAGGTTTACTGACAAAATAGAGTAGCTGGTGGGTGGTTGAATTTTAGATGTGTTTTACCTTAAACATATGTATTTATTTGGTCTTGCGGGAAGGTTATGAGAAACATGAACTATATGTACTATACCCTTTTCCAAATAATTAGGCAAAAACTCCCAAACATCTACAGTAATAATTGAGCAAATATGTCTACCATTTGGGAAGGGTCTGCCAGGGAATAGGTTGAAATGAACAGCCCATTACCTCTATCCCGTTTTGAGTTACAGAGGTTAGGGTTAATGATTTGTGGCATATATATTTGGAACAGGGTACAGCAGCAAGGTCCACCGATATTGAAATATAACTGTGCTGGTGTTAGTAACCAGTTGTTTTGTTTCCCAACAGATTGTAAATTGAATCCCTTAGCAACTGATTTATCGGTGCTTAACCCACTGGATCTCAGCGACGCAGCGTATGCGTCGGCAATGTATGTAACGCTAAACCCCATACACCGCATACGTTGCATCCGCTACTTCGAAATGATTTACTCTTGTTCTATGGTAGCTAGAGGCTTGAGGATGGTATGGGAAACTACCGTATGATGTTGCCGAACAGTAGTGGTACACGGTAACCCCCTAGCCCATCCGTGCAGGTGAGTAAATTAAATTTTAAACTGGTTGTGAAGCCAGGAAACATAGTAAAAGTGAATCTAACTAAGAGTCATGATAGGAAACACTCTCTGTGAACATGTATACATGATGTACGTACCCTGATAATCTTATTAACTTGGAATCAGATCTGCCAGGGGTGTTCACAATATTTAAGTGTAGTGTGCAGGTAATCGGGCCGAATGGATATACTGTATATATAAACTTAGTGGCAATACATGAATATATATTACGCAGTATATATATAAATCAATCCCATGATAGCGTTGGTATGTACTCACGATACGAGTAACAGAAGGACTAAGGTGAGCATAAAAGGTCTCCAGTATTTACGTTAACTTGAACACATAAAATATCCTAACACAACCTTTGCAATAATCACAAAACACAATAAGTAAACAAGAAGCACTACATTTTGAGTTGGAGTATAGCAGCAAGTAGCCTTGTAGAGATCTGACACACTGGTGGGCGACTAAGTGTGTGGTCCGTCTTGGCCTGGTTGCCATGGGGGGAACGTCCAGGGGTACCCTCGCACAGGTAGCACTAGCGTAGGTCACTTCCGGTACAACCTTCACACACACTCTCGTCCAGATGCCGTTGCTGCTTGAAGGGCACAATCTAAGAGGACTTTGGCTAGCCTCTACAGATTATGCTATCCGGCCGAGTTATTCACGAATACTCCCCCACAGATTCTCCGTGGGACACAGTGCCTCGACTTGCCTAACTCTACCATATTTTTGGCCAGGTAGTATTTGAGTTTACGGAGTGACAAGTCTGTGGTTTCCAGAACATAAAAGTTTTGGGAAATCTCGTTTTTAATTTATTGATTGATTTGATCTAAAGCCTTAAAAATACAATGCATACATGAATATGTGGGAATAGCATGTTTTATATATTAATAATAGAAGTGAATAGCTTAACGACTAGGCATACATACAATAATTAATTTACAGTATTGGAGGCTTCTCTTCATTTAGAGGTTTATATAGAGTGATCTGCTTCTCTTCTCGTCTTGTTGAATTACAAGCACAGTCTTGTCTAGCAGTGGTAGTGGTGTATGGAACCGCCAGGGTGGCTGGAGAGGAATGAAGGAGGTTGATGTCTCATTTGCGTAAAATCCTCCTCCGTATAGTCTAAATCTGGCCCAGGGGCAGGCGACCATTGTTTACCTGGGGCCCGGGGGCACAAGCCAGCAAACTGTGGCAGATGTCCTCCCTCCCGTATGTTAAACATATCGTAGGCCGCGCGGTTCTCCTGGAGTTGTGCTAGGGGTGATTGGTGTATCTGGTTGTTGCTGTACAGGGAGGCTGTTTCCGGTCTCTCTTCCGGCTGGTTATGGACGCAATTCTATAGTTGTGAGTTGTTGTTCCTGCTGATGATGGGAATGGTTTTGTGGTCTCCTTTGGCATTATGTTTTTCAGCCCTGTCATCCCACCATCGTCGTCCATAACAAAATCTCGCCCTCGAGATTGAATGACGTATTCCCGTCGGGTTGTGGTGGACACCGTTGGTGTGAGGCCCTTGAGGAAACGACACCATACGAAGGCTGCTACATTGTGAGGGGCAGTGATGTCATAGGAGATGTTAAGCTGGAGCGGAACGTCTGAATTTTTAGTCATGAACACTAGTTGTGAGATGCTTTTGAGGTTCGTCTCATTTTGGTCTTGGGTCAGGATACTCAGTTTATTTTCATGGTGGTGGTTTTGGTGGAGGCAGTTGTTGTGGTGAGGGTCAACGTTTGTACTGGTGGTGGTGGTGTATTGGAGTTCTGGGGTATCTTTTGTTAGTGCAACTATGGGCGGAGCTGAGGTGGGGTCATGAGGTTGACTGGCTGAGATAACAAGGTGGAACTATTTGTGGGTATAGGTGAGGTTGTTGTTGGCGGCTGGGCGGTGGTGGTGGAGACAGGTGAGACGGTGGTGGGGGTGACAAGTGTGGTCGGAGGGGGTGTGGGTGTGGCAGGTGCATGTTGACAGTTGGTGGGGGCGTTCTGTTTCCTTTTTGGGGAAAACGATGCTGGGGTCCACCATTTGGTTTGGGTAACACGTCTGCCAGATCGTCTTCATTAAGGCTGTAAAAAAGGTTGATTTAAAGCAATGGAAGGATTTGAGCTAGTAGAGTTATAGATTTTCTTGGGGATGGTAGTGGGGGGGGGGGGGGATGAGCTGGCAGAGATGATAGTTTTGTTAGAATTGATGGGTGGTGTATTTGTTGAGAGAGTGGCAGAGGGGAAAGTGATTGTTGAAGTTTTAGGTGTAGTTATGGAAGAAGGTGACTTAGCAGTAGAAGTAGAAGGTAGAGTAGGTCTTGGGCATGGTTTAGGTATTCTAGATGGTAAGTCTACCCTTGGAGAACTTGTTTCTGAACCAGAAAGGGACATCTTAGAGATAGTTGGGGAGGTGGGTTGAGTGGTTGTTGAAGGGGAAGACATAGTTATGTCAACTTCAGGTGATACAGAAGCTATAGAAGGGTTGGGGGTGTGAGGTGGAATGGGTGGTGGTCTAGATTGGAGTATGGCGGGAGCGGAAAAAGGGCGTAAGGGGTGTGTGATAGATATGGGGTGATTTAGATGGTGAAGGTTAGAAGGAGAATTAGGGGGGAAAGGAAGAGGTGATTGGGTTAGTGATGGATTGATGAGGGGGGTTTGGGGGTTCTGTTGTATTTAGGGTTTGGTCATTATTCACAAGGCATTGGTCAATAGGGTCAGGGTAAGCAAGCATGGTTATATTTTCATCAATAGGTTGGAACCGGCGTACATATCGATTTTGATAGGTACAGTCGGTCACCTTTCCGACTGGGCCAGCTAATGGTAATTTCGCTGGGTCTTTCGTTCTGATATTACTAAGATCGCTCATTCCCTCCCACCCTGAATCTGTTGCAAATTATGTCCCATAGATGGCGTCGTTAGATTTGTGGGAAGGAGAGGGATGGGCTACACGGAGAAGGGGGTAATTGGGTGGGGTGGGGGGTTATTGTGTAGGGAAGGTTGGAAGGGTGTAGGGTGGGGGAGTTGGGTTACATTAATTATTTCACCAGGTGTATGGTTACCGTTTGATCTCTTGATATTAATTAAGATGTAAATAGTTTTTGCTAGTGAAATCTGCTTTTGAGAACTATTTGTTTATGTGTAATTATTGTTTGCAAACCAATTTGTAGGGATTGCTAGATTCACTATCTATTTAGTAAGACAGCCCTTTCTCACTCATTCACTCACACTATCTATTTATATATCTATCTATCTATCTCTATCCACATTATAGATTAGTCTTTTCTTAGCTGATGTTCATTTGCTCTTCTTTGGGTTAATGTTGGTCTCTTATTTTGGGTTGAGGTCCCGGGCTGTCCCGTATTGTCGATTTGAGACATTTGTTTTGGGGCTCCTCATACCTCTCTAGAGCTGTGGTGGTCGAGTGGTGAGCACGCTCACGTGTGAATCTGCAAGACCCGGGATCGAATCCCTCCACGGCAGACATTTAGTGGGTGTGGTAGTACGTCCTAGCATGTTTCACATGCTCGCACCCAGTCAGGGAACATCCTGACGACGTATATAGAATAAATACACATAACAAAGCCACTCCAACAGCTTCCTCTCTCTCCAACACCCCTTCTCCCCTTTCTACACTCTTCATAGAAATAGGAAAAGTAGATTGTAGATACGAGGTGCCGTTGTAAAGGATTATCCCTCAATACTTTATCTGATCTGATCTGATCTCTGTCTCATGCCTTTTTTTCAAATACAGCATTATGTGTAACATTGTGTTGTTACTTAAGATAAAATAATGTTTCTATGTATTGCATATCCATATCCATTATCTAGTCGTCCTTAGTGAAATGCCCATACCAAACTAACAGCTTTCATACCTGGTCGCTTACACCAAAGAATCCTACACTGTTAGAGAAAAATTATGAGGTAATTCAGCAATAAAAGCAGTGTAATATATATTGATATAATTATGATATTCTCCAGGTAGGTATTTTGTGTTTGAGAAGGGGGTTTGGAGAAGAACAAATATATATATGACTAACATACAGTGTACAAATATCATACTTTAGAACTGGTAACCCACTTAAACAGAAACAAATAAATGATTTGCTCAGAAATAAGTGCTACAAACCTCAAAGTCGTTATAACTTACAAGAAAAATAGGTCCTACTAAAATGTCATTGGAAAACGCTATATACTTTCAAAGTAGCCCCAGAGAAGTTTTAGTGGTTTGCGTTTTCCAATGTTGACATGTATGATAAAGTGTTTGTTATTAGCATATGCATTTGGATATCAATGCAAATATAATTAAACCGTTCAGAGAGAGAGCGAGAGGGAAAGGGAGAGACGAACTAAATGGACGAATACATCGAAGAGACGTATAAACGAAAGCTTGACTCTAATATCTGTGGATAGAGTATTTAGTAATCAAAAGAATAAGTACTCGGTAATGTTTACTCTATATATTCATCTAAACATAAGACAAAAATGACCCGCAGAGCCACTTCACCTATGTAATGCAATTTCCCATTACAAGCAACCCAATTCCTCCATACGACAATCAAAGGTTTGATGTTCTCCACTTCCCTTTACCTAATAAATTATTTCTCTGTGTATGAAAGAGACAAGAGGCATAACTACTTATAAACAATTTGACCTCCTAGTGTCCCCCGTCCCCCGGTCAGAACAGAATGCTTAGTACATAACCATATTCAAGGTGCACTGGAATGTAACTGCAGGACACGCAAAGCTTGAAACAATGTCATAGGGTGAGGGATAGACACATTTACGGAGTGAATTCCATACTTTACTTGTTGAGCTTCAAATATACTGGGAAATTTTTAGTTAACTGTTGGCTTTGAATGGTGGGCAGAAAAGTGGTGGGAATGAGTTACAAAGCGGGTGACCCTCTGTCTCTGCAGAGTGAGAGGTATACGCTGGGACAGCTGTGAAGAATACTGATTATAATAATGGCATAACAGTAACATACATGCAATTTTGTCATGGACCTATCTATTTCATGTCTCAATTATTTAGTTAGTTAACACCTTACGAGCGGCCTATGCGGTTTATTTATATGTACCGCCCAGCGGGGTGTTTTTAGCCAAAATAGGGTTGTTTACGTGATCATTTTCATGCCTAAATAAGACCCAGAACGTAAAACAAGTATCTATCCCTGAAAGGGCATAAACAGAGCTTTCGAATGACACCATAACGATCCTTTTATGATGGCTAGTTTTCTTGCAATAACCGTGCAACGCGAGTGCAAAAAGCATGTAATTAGGCACTTTCCCCATACAATTCCGTATATAGCGAGGGAGGGAGGAGGTGGGATTCGTGTCAGTAGGTTCGCCGCCGTGGTCTGGAGCAGTCATACGCTCGCTACTCTCCTGCCACCACTTGTCTCTCTCTCTCAGCCACATTACGTGCTGAAATTGCCACACGATATATGTCGAGCACCGCCACATAGTCCAGCTTTATTTAACTCGACTTATGTTGCGCCCCGACATTTAAGGGTTAAGTCTCTCCTGCTTCACTGTTCAACTTTAAATATGAATCAGTTTCTTTGTTCATCAATTCGAATTGAGTGAAGCCTCATTTCCTTGTAATTATGTTCGGCTTGAGTGAAGCCTCAAGACTTATATCCATTTAACTTTGAGACCTGTGTGGAGCTCCGACCTCGGTTATTCGAGACAGAACCCGGCTTCATCCAAAGCTATGTAAGGCTTCCAGAATTTGAGTTTAGTCAGTCTCATCTCAACATGACAACGAGGTCTCTTTTACTCTCCCCAAGGTGTGAGAGCCGAGCTTGGACGAGAGAAGGCATTACAAATGGATAAGTTTGTTTGTTCCCTGTTTTTAAATTTGGGTTGATTGGGGTTGACTAAACATTGATAATGTTTTTGAGTGCAGTTGGGATATAGGAATTTCCTACATATTAATTATTTCTTTATATGCATCATTAAACCTTAAGAATATAATATTTAACTAACTTAATTGTTTCATAATTCCTTAATTGCATTATTATCTTATTAACCCTTGTCTATCTGGGCCCGACTTAAGTCCGTATCAAAAAATTTGGACTATGTGGCGGGGCCCGACTTAAGTCCGAGTGCAATTTTGGCGCAATATTGGCTCTGAGAGAGAGACGAGTGACGGGAGGAGCATGGGTTACCTCATGACCACTCGCCACGGCTGCCGTGGACCAACTGAGATGTACTCCACTTATATCCACCCTCACTCCCTCGCTACATACGTAATTATATAAAGAAATTACCGTATTTTAGCAATTTTTGCCCTTCGGTTGCACGATCGTTGTAAGACAACCAGTGATCGTAGAAGGATGGTTCGGGTGTCATTGGAAAGCTCAATTTACGCCCTTTCAGGGGTATATACTTGTATTAGGCTCTGGGTCTTGTTTATGCATGAAAAAGAGCACGGAAACAACCCCATTTATGGTAAAAAAAAAACTTTGAGCGGCACAGTGAAATATACTCCACCACCCGCTCTTTGAGCGTTAACTTATTACCTTAACTTATTATCATAATAACTTCTATCATAATTGCCTGATAATAACTTTCTTATTAACTCATTAAACTCATTTTAATCTTATGGCGTAACCTCCAGTTAGTTGATTAAAATCCCTAGACTCTATTACGCTGCTTCAAAGTTCTCTATTAATATTAACTGGCTGGTGGGGGCGTTATATGGGGGCCTGTCCGTGATCCTAGCTGCATACATTTCATTGTTGTTTTTTTAACCCAGCATACTGAAATATTAACCCGCTGAAATTGTTGTTGGAAAGTACCTTAAATGCAGTAATGACAAGTAGTTTCAGTTTAGACAGTAGGCTACTATTTTGTAAGTAATTTTCTCTGTAGTTGGTAATACTACCTCTGGCCTATAGTAGGATTGCCTAACCTTTCCAACAAGTTATCCTTTGTGTTTGCATTTTCCTTTAGCTTTGTTCTTCACTCTAGTAAATAGAGATCGGCTCTCACAATAGTCATACAGAGTCATCTTATTTCACCAAATACTTATGAGCCAGAAAAGCTCGCACTATCTAATCAATTTTATACTCTATTGTAGTTTGATCAGCCTAATCTCTATGCATATTTGTGGGAAATATTGCACTAACTTTAAACCTAACTCAGACTTGCTGCAATAATGATATGTCTTGTATGAGGTTTTATTTTGGCTTGTTGGCTTGGTGTGACATTCCTGAGTAAAACCGACTCTTTTAACTAATTTTTAAGAATTTTTCCCTTCTAAATTTTAATTACATTCTTAAACATTCCTCTTATATTGTTCACAACAAACTGTTAAGGCGTGGTTTGAAATTTTTGTTCGGGTAATTGGAACCTTGCCTAATTTGTCAACAATGACTGACTTTGACCCAGTGGAGTTTGTCGGGAATCCTTCTGTGGAGGAACTAGAGGCCACTAATATTAAGAAAGATGACCTTAAATACATAGCAACGAGCTATCGTATACCTTTTTGATCATGACACAACAATGGCACAGTTAACAGATTTAATTCTTGCATTTTTGGGTGTGAATGTTACTTCACCCACACACACGAATCTGCTACTTTACTTGTTACTTGTAGTGATGATTCTCGGCCGGGCTCCATCGCTTTCACGACGCTCGTCGCAGCCGCCCTCACATATTCTAGCACTTGAATTCAGGCTTTATGGTCTTCGAAGTCATAGCACTCGGTGAATAAGTGCGTCTTCAATCTCTTCTTAAAAATATCAAAATGTTCACTATGCTTGACATTCTCAGGCAGTTTTTTGTAGAGCCGTGGAGCACTCTTTCCAAAGGCTCGAAATCAAAATTCAAAATTGCTTCGTGGCTCTTCCAGCCTGTGCAGCTCCACACTGTGTCTTGTGACGCTTCTGCATAGTGCGGGCATGCGCGCGCGTCGGCTGCCCAGCCGTTTAGAAACCGGCTGGCGTCAGCCGGCCGGCAGGCTTTTCCTTAGTATATATCCTACGACAATGTAACTAATGTCTGGGATATTCTTATGTTATTTCACAGCTTGTAGCTGCCCTTATTCTTAACCAACGCATCTTAGTATATTTTATTCTCGATAGTTGATTGTTTCATTATAATATAGAAGATGTAAGTCTAGTGAGGGTAGGAGGAGACGAGCGGGAGAGAGAGACCGGCTTGGGACGTTGCTTCGCTTGCCAGCTTGGGACGAGCCTGAAAGCGTTGCCATATGCATTTGATTGTAACGGTAGGCTTAGTTTCGACTCGCGCACGGGGTAGAGGATTTTGACCTGGCAACTGTGTTGAGTGTTGCCAAGCATGGGATGTATTCTGCATGCCTAGGGCGGGGTCCAGACAAATTCAAGACTCAGAGCTCACCTCACTGTCGTACCCTTCGGACCCCCTTGATATCTATCCCTCTCAACCCCACTTAGAAACTTTCTCTCTTACTTTGTATACCTTCCTTCCACTACTTCACCAATCTATTTAATTATCCCATCCCCTTGATAGACCTTATATCTAGTATTGTATTAACGACGAACTCTCAGATAACTAGATAGGATTTTGGGCCTTATGCAGAGACGTAATTGTTAATGAGACCTAGGAAGCTTTTTTGTTGTCTCATATTTGGTGGGTTTCATGCTTGCTAGTGTGTTCTTGTGTCAGGTTAGCAGGGGCTAGACCGGAGGGGAGGCTTTTTGCGATCCTTTAAGTAAAGTCTCCTGGTGCGAGTCCTGTGAACCCGCACGACTTTACTAGGATACCCGTGGGAGTCTGGGGGCATTTTCTTGTCTGTGTCCCTGTGTGTCTAGTATTGTGTTGTGCGAGGGCCCTTGCCTAGTCCACTCAGCACTGCGCTAGCACGTCTTGCTTTTGTTTTAGGGTCGCCAGGAGAGAGTCAGATACTTGCGATCTGAGTCTCTCAAGAGAGCACCCTTTCAATTAGAGTAATTTGGCGCACAGACTTGGGAACGTCCCTAGGCTAGAGCAGGTGGCTCAGCCCGGGTATCCGAAGCCTATATCCTTCCAGCTAGACCTCTGCCACCTGGCAGATTAACAGCTAGGGGTTTATTATTTCTGTATGCTTGTTATTGTGCCACAGTTTACCGTTTTTGTGAGCATTGTGAGTCGGGGTGGGGCTTAGAGACTCTGTCCGAGCAGGCTTGCCTGACTAAGAGTGAGAAGCACACCTGTATGTGGTTATGTTGCGAGTTGCTGCCTTTATTTAATTATACCTATGCTATTATACACTGTATGGCCTATCACTAGTATTTATTCCTGCTTATGAGTTAAGAGTTCTCTAAATCCGTAACGTATTTTCTTTGCTAAGCAACAGATCCTACAGTAGCCGCATGCAGTTTAGAACCCCGCATCTTGTCTACCTGTACGATGTTTTGAGGACTGTTTGCTTTCACCTTCTTTCACGCAGGGGTGATTAGTTGTATTAATTAACGTAACGTTAAATGTACTTTCTTTTAGTTTATTAAATTGTTTCTGCAATTTAATTCCGTTATCTAGCTTTTCCTTGAAGCTTTAAGTCAACTTAATTGTGTGATCTTTTATATAGCCTGCTTGACTATCAGCAGTCTATAGTGCGTGCACCCTGTAACCGAGTCATAGGATACCTCGGTGTCCAGGCAGAACTCTTGACGGTTTAGGGTGGTTTGTTGCCTGGGTTTATAGACAAGGGTTGGATCTAGCGTTTTCCGTTGTTGCTTGTTGCCGCATACCTAGTCCAATAGAAAGAGCCCAGTGTTTATATATCCCAGGACGTAACAGTCTCAATGTCATGGCAGTATCCACGTGGAAATCTTTTAATAGATCCCTTATATATCCTGGTTTTCCAAACTTCAATGCTTGATATGTCGTAACACACAATTTGTAGACAATTCTTGCCTTAATTGGTAACCAGTGTAAATCAATCAGAGTTGGTGGTATTCTCTCCCGACGACGAGGTAAACACTGTATTAATCTTGCAGCCCTATTCAAAATAAGTTGTAACTTTGTGATGCCTCCCGGCGTTAGCAGAATGGTTGCATGGGGCATTGCAGCTCGCTAGCGCTCGCCAGGATGGGGGGAAGGGCTACAGTTGTCCTAGAATGATCTGCTTTATGTAATTAGTGTTGTCTTGCCACAGACAGTCTAGAAATGGTCTTTGTTTTGGTCTGTGACCGCGCCTTATATTTTATATTCGCTATAATATAAATGTTGCTTGTGTGGGAGGCGAGCGAGAGAGGGTGAGGGAGTACACCTGGCAGCGGGGTGAGCTATGACGCGGCTCGCTTGGGTGCTGACGGCGTTGGCGGCCGGGTGGTCAACTAGTCCCTTCCCATCGCGGCCTCGTGTTCTTTACCAGCTCAGAGCTTGCCTGGCACGCGTATCGCCTACATCCTTTGCAATTCTGTCCCCCATACTCGCCACTTTGCATACTGTTTCTCTCTCTCGACTTCACCTTTCTCATTCTCTAATCTTTATTAAACTCAACATCCCTTCTGGTTTCAGCATAGACGTTCACCGTCGACCAGTCGTATTGTACGCGAAGCTCTCAGATTTCCATTGTGACGCCTCCCGGCGTTAACAGAATGGTTGCGTGGGGCATTACAGCTCGCTAGCGCTCGCCAGGATGGGGGGATGGGCTACAGTTGTCCTAGAATGATCTGCTTTATGTTATTAGTGTCGTGTTGCCACAGACAGTCTAGAAATGGTCTTTGTTTTGGTCTGTGACCGTGCCTTATATTTTATATATGCTATAATATAAATGTTGCTTGTGTGGGAGGAGAGGGTGAGGGGGTACACCTGGCAGCGGGGTGAGCTATCACGCGGCTCGCTTGGGCGCTGACGGCGTTGGCGGCCGGGTGGTCAACCAGGCCCATCGCGGCCTGGTGTTTTTTACCAGCTCAGAGCTTGCCTGACACGCGTATCGTCTACATCCTTTGCAATTCTGTCCCCCATACTCGCCACTTTGCATACTATTTCTCTCTCTCGACTTCTCCTTTCTCATTTTCTAATCTTTATTAAACTCAACATCCCTTCTGGTTTCAGCATAGACGTTCACCGTCGACCAGTCGTAATGTACGCGAAGCTCTCAGATATTTCTATGTATGAGGTTTGGAGAGACGGACTTTTCCGTGTGTGTCCTCTCTCGGGAAGGTAGGAGACCGGTATATGTCTCCCTGGCAAGGTGTTAAGTGATTCTGCTTGGTTATTTAAAGCTAGACTAGGGGTAAGGTTACTGTGTCGTTGTCTCCGATGTGTGCAGTGTTAGCTAAGCCCTGCACGACATCGACAGGTACTGTGGGAGCCTAAGTTGTCTTCGGGTGGGTTTACTTTGCGAGCACAGCGCTGTGGTGTGAGAGGGCCATAGCCTATCCCTCATAACCTAGTGCTGCCTCTTTGTGTTGACTTCTGAGGGATCGCCAGGATAGAACTAGGTACTAGAGACCTAGATTTATCAAGAGAGCATCCCCGTCATATAACGTAATCTTCATTATACAACCTTCGGACAACGTTAGGCTACGAGCCGCACGCTCGCCCATTGTTGCCCTGCCTTGATACCCCAGCTAGACTTTATTAACTGAGCAGACACTGGTTAGAGATAAGCCCCATTATTATATGTATGCAACATTATTATTCACTGCACTTTTGAGCCGAGGTTGTTGTTGAGTTGCACAACCCTAGTAGGCTGTTGCGTTGTGTCACGAAGCATTTCTTTAGTTGTTGAGCATTACTACCTTTGCGCAGTCTTTATTATTCGCCTGCCTATTATTACTATATGTCCTAGTATTTATTGTGACCCGTATTCTGCATTATAATTGTTCAAGATTCTTTACGAACATCTTCCCAGCATCAGACTTATTTCAGAAGTTTCCAGTTGATGTTGCAGGACTAGCATTGCACTTTCTTTAATACAGGAGTGCCAGTTATTTGAGTATCTACCGTAACGTTAATTAATCACGTTAACTATCTTTTCTTTGTGTAACCTAATAGAGTAATCTTTTACTGTTTGAGAATAGGCTGTTTCATCGAGCATCAGCCTAGTGTGTGTGCACCAGTTACCGAGTCATAGGATACCTCGTTGTCCAGGCACGACTCAGGGCGGTAATGGTGTTTTGTTTTCCAGTGTTTAAGGCAGGGGTTGGATCTAGTGTTACCGTTGTTGCATTTTTGCCATTATCTAGTCCAATGTTGAAGAGCCCTGTGTCTTTGAGAACCTGGATCCTAACAAATGGTGACCTTGCCACGATCTTGTGAACTAAAAGATAATTGCAGGATTGTTGTGGTCATTTGTTTTATTGAGGAATATAGTGGGCACGTTAATTTTGTTTTGGCAAAGTAGTATAGCACTTGAGTCTTCAAACATTTTTGGCAAGTGAATAGTGTTACATAAGAGTTTGGGGTACTTCTTTTCTGAATATTGTGGTGAGAAATTTTTGTGAGCACCATGTCTTATACCGGATCAGAGGAGAATGGAGACACAGTACGTAATGTCGAAACTGAGGAACAGCAGCATGATGAAAGGGTTAATCGGGTGAACTGTGAGGAGGATGCTAGGATATTTTTGCAATGGCCTGTTACTGCCGAGCGGTTGGAGGGTATGGATCGGTACGGTCTTCAATGCCTGGCCACAGCTATCGGATATGCGGTTACTAGCAGCATGACCAGGGATAACTTGATAATGTGTGTACTGGGCAGGGTGACTGGTGAGCGAGATGGGTTGAGTGCTCAGAGCCCTTCGACCATGCTTCCCCTACACTCGACTCCCAGCCATCCCAGTAGTTTGCCGACCCCGGGTACGCTTCCGCAGTTGGGTGGTGACTGGCAGGGTGGGTTGCCCCTGGGAGGACCACCGGTAATTTCAAACATTGTAGTACCTTCACCTCCTCAAGGGTTAACGCCAGAATTATTGCTTCAGCTCGAATTAGCTAAGATCCAGCAGCAAATAGAATTAGCCAAGATAGAAGAGAGAAAAACTATCAGTCATGAGCACATAGAGCTAGCAAAAATCCAAGCTGAGTCGACTAGGTACTGTGCCGACATGGACGTAGAGAAGTCGCGAGTAGAGACAACGGGACAGCGACTTGGGGCTGGTAACCGTGTTCATGAGCAGTCTCTCTCGCACTTATTGAAACTGGTTCCGGTGTTTGATGAGAGTGGTGTAACAGAATTTTTCACACGCTTTGAGAAGAAGTGCCAGAAACACCAGTGGCCAGAGAATAAATGGGCAGCACTTGTATCCTCTAGATTAATAGGCAAGGGTCTTAAAGCATTGCCTATAGAGTCTTGTATTATCTATGAGGAACTCAAGGAGGCTGTCCTGAGAGCATACGAACTACAACCAGAGACTTACAGGTTGAAGTTCCGGGGTGTTACCAAGGGTCGGGAGAGCGCCTTTTTGGAGCATGCCCGGGAGCTGTCCGATGCTTTTGGGAATTGGCTGAGGTCGGAGAAAGCTACTACGTTTGACGACATTAAACAGTTGGTGCTTTTAGAGCAGTTTTTCAAATGCACGGGCGGCGACCTGACGTTAAACCTTAAAGAAAAGCAACCAAAAACTCTACAGGAGGCAGCTGAGATGGCTGACCTCCGGCTATCACTAATTCGTGGGTGCGGGTCTGCCCAGCGTAGTGAGGCAGGTAACAAGGGGCGTGACGCCCCCCCCCCCCCCCCGAGTTAGTGATATACCTTATGCAAACAAGTACAAGAGCCATGATACCAAGACTGACCACAAGACTAGCACCGTCCCATTTAAGAAGGGGCCGGGCCCTTCCCAGTACCAAGGGAAGCCCAAAGGGGAGTTGGAGTGTTATCATTGTCATAAAAAGGGGCACTTTGCAAGAGTCTGTCCTAGCAAACCACCTACAGCAGCTGTGTCTTTGGCCTGCAACATTGGTGTGTCTCCGAAGTCATCTGAGTTTGCCCGGGGCAGTTCTCAGAGGCTGAGGCACAGCCAATGCAGAAGCACCTGGGAGGCTCGAACCCTGCTCAGGATGTTTTTTGCGACCATAGAGGGCGGGGTTGCGTGATGTGGGCGGGACGCAAGCATGGAGTAGAGGTCTTGCGTGATACAGGTGCTTCCCAGACTCTGATGAAAAACTTGACTGGCTACCCTATAAACGCGGCTCGGGTGGTGATGGTGCAGGGTATTAATGCAACTCGGTCATACCCGCTGGTGCGGTTGGAGTTGCAGGTGGATGGTGTGGCACGTGAATTGGATGTCGGGATTGTGGAGAAACTGCCAGTGGAGGGCGTCGACCTTCTCGGCAACGACTTTGCAATGCCCGCTTCTGAGGTTCTACCCTTAGTCGTTGCCGAGAGGCCGGCCGACGTGAGTAGGGAAGAGCAAGAGTGGGTCGAGCGGTGCCAGACACAACCCATGGCGTGTGTTGTCACCCGAGCTCGGGCAGCTAAAGTGTCACAGCCTAGTCCTCAGTCTTCAGACCAGCGGAGGAACGATCAACAGGAGGAGGCTAAAGCTGGAGTTGGTTTTAAGAGTTTTGACTCGGCGGCTCTCCTGGGTGATTCAGTATTAGCACCATTACTTAATTCTGGAGTAGCCCCTGGGCCTGTCATCGAGAGTGACGAAGCTGGGCATGACGAGTCTCCACGACAGCAACGTTATGTACATCGAGAGAGACAGAGGGAGCAGCCCAGTATCGGGGAAGGTCATGCATTGCTCCGGGAGCAGTTAGATCGCTTGGCACCCTCAGATATACGTCGGGTGCAACTAGAGGACCCTGAGCTCCAAACGTGTGCTAATGGAGCTGTAGAGCTCGACGAGGACGGTGATGCACAGCCAGGAGATTTTTTGTATTTAGAAGGCATCCTCTATAGGCGTTTTCAAGACCCTAAACGTAGTTGGCAAGAGGGGTCCGGAGTAGTGGACCAGTTGGTGGTGCCACGGGAGTGCAGGGATAGCCTACTGAGGTTTGCGCATGACATACCACTGGCAGGACATCTAGGGGTGAGAAAAACGGTGGCGGATTTAGAAAAATTGTTTTGGTGGCCGGGGTTGAAGGGGCAGGTGGTAACCTGGATAGCAAGGTGTCATACGTGCCAGAGGGTTGGAAAACCTAACCAAACTATTCCGAGAGCCCCGTTGCACCCCATTCCTGTCAGTGGACCGCCCTTCAGTAAGGTCATCATTGATATGGTCGGACCCCTAACCCCTACTAGTGCCGGTAATAAATTTCTATTAACTATCATGGATGTGGCCACTCGTTATCCTGATGCATATCCAATGAGAAATGGCACGGCGAAAACTGTTGTCCGGAACCTGCTCTTGTATAGCTCGCGGTATGGTTACCCGCAAGAGGTGCAATCGGACCAAGGTTCTAATTTTACCTCTAATCTGTTCAAACAAACTATGATTCAGCATGGCATCAGCACTGTCGTCTCTTCTGCGTATCACCCGGAGAGTCAAGGGGTGTTGGAGAGGTGGCACGCCACGCTGAAAAGCATGCTTAGATGTTATTGCGCTGAGAACGGAAAGGATTGGGACCTTGGTCTGCCGTATGTTTTGTTCGCGGCAAGAGAAGTACCTGGAGAGGGTCTCGGTTTCAGTCCGAATGAGCTTGTTTTCGGGCATCAGGTGAGGGGCCCTCTCCACATGGTGAAGGAGATTTGGGAGGGTACCGCTAAGCCATGTTCTATGTTGAGATACGTCCTCGAGAGCAAAGAGAGAATGCTTAGAAGTCTGGAGCTGGCCGGGCGTAATTTGGTGAGTTCGCAGGCCCGTATGAAGGACAGGTACGATACTAAGGCGAAACTCCGGGAGTTTCAGGTAGGTCAAGAGGTGTTGGTCCTGTTGCCTTTGGCAGGTCATCCTCTGGCTGCCAAGTACGCTGGGCCTTATCGGGTGGTGTCAAAGATCTCCGATCTAGATTACCTCGTTGCCACTCCAGACCGGAAGAAGCGTAACCAACTATGCCAAATTAATTTGTTGAAGGAGTATGTGAGGCGCCCACCTGAGTCACTAGCTGTCCCTGTGTTGACCTGCTGCGGTCATGGTGGAGGAGAGGGGGGCAGCAATGATCAGGTGGATGATAACTGGGATTGTCATGTCTCGGCTGATCAGTGGGCGGGGAATTCGAGCCAATGTGCGCATGATGCTCTGGCGCACCTGCCGGAGGAACAGCAGGTGGCAGTGCAGCGCCTGTTCGATTCATACCCCACTGTATTTGCCGAGCACCCAGGCCTCACTACTCAAGCGGTCACGACGTCGATGTAGGAGAGCACCCCCCCTTCAAGTCGATACCTTATCGGGTGCCACCCATTAAACTCCCAGCGCTCAGGGATGAGCTGGAGTATATGCTGGCGAGAGGCTTGATTGAGAAGGGGGCAGTACGGTGGACTTCTGTCACTCTGCAGCCCAAACCTGATGGAAAAGTTCGGTTCTGCATTGACTTTAGGCGGTTGAACGGGTTGACCCCCACCAACGCATATCCTCTTCCCCGGGTGGATGACAGTGTGGATAAGATCGGGAAAGCAAGGTACTTGACCAAGGTAGATCTCGTCAAAGGCTACTGGCAAGTACCACTGTCTGAGCGGGCTAAAGAAGTGTGCGGGTTTGTGGTGGATGGCAGTACTTACCGTTGCAACGTGATGCCATATGGTCTGAAAAATGCACCGGCCACTTTCCAGAGCTTAATGAACGACATCGTAGCAGACATCCCAAACTGTACTGTCTACCATGATGACGTGATCATTTATGACAACGATTTCCAAAGTCACTGTGAGCACATAGAAGCCTTATTTAGTCAACTTAGTAAAGCAGGCTTGGTGGTTAATCTGGGCAAGTGTGACTTTGTGCAAGCCACGGTGCAGTATCTGGGGTTTGTGGTTGGGTTAGGGCAGGTGAGCCCGCCCCAACAGAAGATACAGGCTATCGACTTGTTCCCCAGGCCGACCACCAAGCGGCAGATCATGAGATTTTTGGGCATGATTGGGTATTGCCGCCGCTTTATAAGAGGCTATTCTACTGTGTTAGCTCCTTTGATAGATCTACTAGCCAAAGATAAAAAGTTCCGCTGGGCACCTGAGTGTGAGCAGGCGTTTCGAGTAGTTAAACACCTTTTATGCACTCACCCTATCCTTAGGGCCCCGGACTTTGAACGACCATTTCAGTTGGCGACTGATGCCAGCGGAGTAGGGGCTGGTGCCATACTTTTGCAGACAGACTAGGAAGGTCTTGAGCATCCAGTCAGTTTCTTTTCAAAGAAATTTAATTCAGCACAGAAAAACTATTCGGTTGTTGAAAAGGAACTGCTGGCAATCGTGTTAGCGCTCAGACACTTTGAGGTCTATGTTCCTGCCTATGGGCCAGTCGTGGTAGTGTATACCGACCACCACACGCTTAAATTCCTCAATCAATTCCACAACCGGAATATGAGGCTGACCAGATGGTCGCTCATGTTGCAAGAGTACAACTTAGACATTCGCCATATTGCCGGTTGTGAGAATGTGATTGCGGACTGTTTGTCGCGGGTGGAGGATCCGGGGTAGGCTACCACAGTATGTTGGTATAGCCTCTTGTCTTGGCTCGCGGTGTATTTTGCGCTGGTGCTTGTTGGCTCGCATGTGTAGCATCAGCGTAGGGTCGCAGGGCAGGAGTTGTTGGCTTTGATTAGAAGAAAATTAGGCTACATCTATAGTTGCCGCCAAAAACAACATTAAAATAAAATATGAAAAATTAAATAAAAACTTTCTTTTTGATAATTAATTTTAAGATAATATTGTAGCTGAGTACGGAGTGCAGATGATTTTCCCTCAGTAGGCTGTGCTTCTTAAAGCTCGCTCTGGGAGCACAATGTTATGAATTAATGTATTATATTTGGGAAGGGTGATAAGATTTTTTTTATATATAAATGTTGTATTTTTTTTTTTTGAGGAGACTGAGCTTGCATTCCATGAGTGGCAGAGTGGTTAGGAGTGGCAGATTCTAGCGACATTCTGCCTGTTCAGATATGGGCTCATGGTTGAGTGTCCCATATCTTGGGGGGGGGGGGGGGGGGGTGTGACGCCTCCCGGCGTTAGCAGAATGGTTGCGTGGGGCATTGCAGCTCGCTAGTGCTCGCCAGGATGGGGGATGGGCTACAGTTGTCCTAGAATGATCTGCTTTATGTAATTAGTGTCGTGTTGCCACAGACAGTCTAGAAATGGTCTTTGTTTTGGTCTGTGACCGCGCCTTATATTTTATATTCGCTAAAATATAAATGTTGCTTGTGTGGGAGGCGAGCGAGAGAGGGTGAGGGAGTACACCTGGCAGCGGGGTGAGCTATGACGCGGCTCGCTTGGGCGCTGACGGCGTTGGCGGCCGGGTGGTCAACTAGTCCCTTCCCATCGCGGCCTCGTGTTCTTTACCAGCTCAGATCTTGCCTGACACGCGTATCGCCTACATCCTTTGCAATTCTGTCCCCCATACTCGCCACTTTGCATACTGTTTCTCTCTCTAGACTTCTCCTTTCTCATTCTCTAATCTTTATTAAACTCAACATCCCTTCTGGTTTCAGCATAGACGTTCACCGTCGACCAGTCGTATTGTACGCGAAGCTCTCAGAGATTTCCATGTATTAGGTTAAGGAGGTATTAGGCTTTATTGAGGTTTTTGAGAGACGGACTTTTCCGTACGTGTCCTCTCTCGGGAAGGTTGTAGACCGGTATATGTCTCCCTGGCAAGGTGGTGAGTGATTCTGCTTGGTTATCTAAAGCTAGACTAGGGGTAAGGTTACTGTGTCGTTGTCTCCGATGTGTGCAGTGTTAGCTAAGCCCTGCACGACATCGACAGGTACTGTGGGAGCCTAAGTTGTCTTCGGGTGGGTTTACTTTGCGAGCACAGCGCTGTGGTGTGAGAGGGCCATAGCCTATCCGTCACAACATAGTGCTGCCTCTTTGTGTTGACTTCTGAGGGATCGCCAGGATAGAACTAGGTACTAGAGACCTAGATTTATCAAGAGAGCATCCCCCGTCATATAACGTAATCTTCATTATACCACCTTCGGACAACGTTAGGCTACGAGCCGCATGCTCGCTCATTGTTGCCCTGCCTTGATACCCCAGCTAGACTTTATTAACTGAGCAGACACTGGTTAGAGATAAGCCCCATTATTATATGTATGCAACATTATTATTCACTGCACTTTTGAGCCGAGGTTGTTGTTGAGTTGCACAACCCTAGTAGGCTGTTGCGTTGTGTCGCAAAGTATTTCTTTAGTTGTCAAGCATTACTACCTTTGCGCAGTCTTTATTATTCGCCTGCCTATTATTACTATATGTCCTAGTATTTATTGTGACCCGTATTGTGCATTATAATTGTTCAAGATTCTTTAAGAAAATCTTCCCAGCATCAGACTTATTTCAGAAGTTTCCAGTTGATGTTGCAGGACTAGCATTGCACTTTCTTTAATACAGGAGTGCCAGTTATTTGAGTATCTACCGTAACGTTAATTAATCACGTTAACTATCTTTTCTTTGTGTAACCTAATCGAGTAATCTTTTACTGTTTGAGAATAGGCTGTTTCATCGAGCGTCAGCCTAGTGTGTGTGCACCAGTTACCGAGTCATAGGATACCTCGTTGTCCAGGCACGACTCAGGGCGGTAATGGTGTTTTGTTTTCCAGTGTTTAAGGCAGGGGTTGGATCTAGTGTTACCGTTGTTGCATTTTGCCATTATCTAGTCCAATGTTGAAGAGCCCTGTGTCTTTGAGAACCTGGATCGTAACAACTTCCTCAATAGATAAATTGTGGTAACCCACAACAATTACTGGAAATTGAGAAGGTTAAACTTGAAACACTTAAAATGAAATTTCAATTTGAATTAGCAGACCGGGAAACAACCAAACTCAGACTGGATCAAGAGAGAGAGAAGGAGCGAGAAAGAGAACGGGAGAGACAACATGAACTCCAAATCCTTAGTCTTCGAAACCACTGCTCCAACACAACAGCGCCTGGTAATGAAAGGTTTGATGTTTCAAAGTTTATCAAGCTTATCTCTGCCTTTTCTGAACATAACCCTGATGCTTTCTTTCTAGAATTTGAGAATACTGCCGCACATTTTGGTTGGCCACATGAGCACTGGGTATGGTTGGTGAAGCCTAAGCTTGTTGGGAAAGCAATTACCGTGTGTGTGGGTGTAGAGAACAATACTGATTACACTTCTACTGAAGGGTACTAACAGGCATTTAGAAACCTGACTAAACTAAATAAAACCTACATGGAATTTGCTTCAATAAATGATTAAAATCAGCTAAAGCAGACACTTTTGATAAGCTAGTTAACCTGATGGTTCACGAGGAGTTTAAACGAAAGGTTCCATTTTCCATCATCCTACATATCACAGACAGGGAGGAAACTGACTTGATAAAAGCTGCAAAATGTTTTGAATGTTTTTCCCTTATCCATTGCCCTAATATTGGAGAGAACAAGATACCTCCGTCAAATATAAAATCAGATGCAGGTGGTGGTGGACAGGGTCATGGTGGCATAACAAATAATCAGCTATTATGTTAATTCTGTAGGAAGACTGATCATGTTATCAAAGATTGTCCAGAACCTAGGTGTAAAGTGTCAAAAGAGGCACGAAATGTCACCTTCTCAAAACCTGTAGCATCAGCTAACCCTAACAGTTACTCCATATCAACAGATCTCTTTAAGCCCTTCAAAATGATAGGTACAGTATTACTTGGTCCTGGCATGAAGGAACATAAGGTACAAATCATCTGGGATACTGGAACAGCTCAGTCACTAATTACTAGCTCTGCTCTTCCTGACCTTGAAGGTAATCTTACAGGTGAAAAGGTTTATCTTCAGGGTGTCCATTCAAGCAATCCAGTACAATTGGCATGATTCAAACTAGATTGCGGAGTAGTGAAGGGCTATGTAAAGGTAGGTGTTGTGAATACTCCTCTTCCAATACCTGAAGCTTCCTTTCTCCTGGGTAACGACTTGGCTGGCAGTGTAGCGGTTCCATCATTAACAATTTGTGATTCTCCACTAACCCATAACCCAACAGAGGGCATAGAGAAGGACCAACCCAACCTTTTTCCCATCTGTGTTGTCACCCCTGCCCAAACTAAACTAGCTAGAAGAAAGGATCAAGACTCTGCTCCACTCAAATCGACTACGCCTATACCACTTCAAGAAACTGCTACTTTGGGTAAAGTAATAACTGAGGAAAAACTAGAGGAGGCACAGAAGTTGGATTCCATCTTGGCCACTCTGCACCAGAGGACCATTCAACAGGAGGACATCTTGGACTCGCCTTCCTTCTACTACAAGGACAACATCCTCCTGTTTAACAAACCTCTTAGACTTCTTCCACGATATCCTCAATCTCTACGATGAGAGTAAAGCTGTAGATATTATATAACTTGATTTTCAAAAGGCCGTTGACAAAGTTCCCCACAAACGTTTACTGCTAAAACTAAAAGCGCATGGAATACAAGACTGTGTGTTGAAATGGATAGAAAATTGGCTCAGCGACAGAAAGCAAAGAGTAGTCATAAATGGTAAGGCATCTAAATGGACCAATGTAAGTAGTGGGGTACCCCAGGGATCGGTAGGACCAATTATCTTTCTAATTTACATCAACAACAAAGATGAGGGTCTCCCCTGTACAATTTCAAAATTTGCTGACGATACAACAATTGCCGAGATCGGAACCTCTCCGGGTGGTCAGGGGCCGAGGGAGTGCTGGAGCGACCTTGGTAACCCTGGTCTCTGGGTCTTCTCCTGGGTGACCTGGATGTGTGAGAGTTTGTGTTTTTTATCTGTGTTTATTTTTTGTTTTATGTTGTTTTTGTGTTTTCCCTGTTCTTGCTCTGTCTTGAGTCGGCTACCCCCAAAATGGGGATTGGGCCTGAGCATATAGATAGATAGACAACAATTGCAAATAGCGTACTCTCAAAAGAACAAGTTGACAATATGCAACACAATCTAGATAAGTTGTCATGTTGGGCCCAAATTTGGCAAATGAGTTTCAATGCGGATAAATGTAAAGTACTACATATCGGATACCTTAATGAGAAAGCAAACTATTCGATGAATGGTACTCAGCTTAAGAATGTAAACAAAGAAACCGATCTGGGAGTAACAATATCGAGTAACCTAATACAGAGTCAACAATGTTCAGAAGTTGTTAAGAAGGCAAACAAAATAATTGGCTTTATAGGCAGGTCATTTGAGCATAAATCCAAAGAAGTTATCCTAACCCTTTACAATTCCTTAGTCCGCCCTCTTCTGGAATACTGCGTTCAATCCTGGTGCCCTTATTACCAAAAAGATATAGACAAGCTAGAACGTGTTCAACGTAGAGTTACCAAAATGATACCTAGCCTAAAGAACAAACCATACGAAGAGCGTCTTAGAGAATTCAATCTATTTCCTTTAACCCAGCGCAGATTAAGAGGCAACTTAATTCAAGTGTTCAAAATCATCAAAGGCATCGGCAATGTGAACTGTTGTAAGTACTTCACTATCGACCAATCTAATTACACGCGGGGAAACGGTTGCAAAATTATTGGTAAAACTTTTAACTCGCACGAATCTAAGAATTTGTTCTTCAATCGAGTTGTCAACTTGTGGAATGGGCTTCCCCGAGACGTTATAGACTGCAGCACCATTGATTAATTTAAACTTCGCCTAGACAAATAGCTCGCATCAAACCTGCGACTGACTGCGTTTGTAAATGAATAACTTTATTTTATCTCCCCTCAGTTACTAGTCCATCTGTCCCCTACTAACTTCCTAATCCTGTCACGGACATTAGTTCCAGGTCAGTAGTTCCCTTTCCAATGTTCCCTTACCCACTCTAAACCACTGGACACTTGATCCTCAGTGTTTTGTAGGACAAGCAGCCTAGAAGGGTCACTAGGTCTGTTGTTGCTTGATTTCCTTTGTACTCCTTTGTACTCCTCATGAGTTGTACTACCTCAGGTTATTAGGAAGCCAATCATGGAAATAGCTCATAAGGGATTTAGTGGTCATCTAGGTATTAAAAAGACTTATCTCAAGCTTCGCAGTGAATTTTACTGGCCAGGAATGAAACATGATGTAACAAAGTATATAAATTCATGTCATACCTGTCAGATGGTAGGTAAATCTAATCAACCTATCCCTCCTTCTCCTTAGCAACCAATTAAAGTTCAATCTGAACCCTTGCAGAAGATCATTATTGACGTAGTTGGCCCTTTGCCAAAAAACAAAGAAAGGGAATCAATATATTCTCACTGTACTATGCCCTACCATCAGATACCCTGAAGATTTCCCTATAAACAATATCACAGCTAAGAATGCAGCTAAACATCTAACCCACATGTTCACTCAATTTGGTAATCCTCAGGAGGTGCAAAGCACTCAAGGTTCAAATTTCACAAGCAACCTTTTTTCAGCAGGTACTGAGTGAACTTGGTGTCCAGCAAACCCTGTCCTCCGCCTACCATCCGCAGTCCCAGGGAGCTTTAGAGAGAGCTCACCAGACCATGAAGGCCATGAAGGCCATGATCGGTAAACAAATTCTGGAGAGACACCAGGAGTGGGAAGAAGGTTTGCCTTTTTTGTTATTTGCTATTCGACAAGCCCCTCGTGAATCACTTGGCTGTTCACCATTTGAGTTAGTCTTTGGTAGGACAGTGAGAGGCCCACTTAAAGTAATAAAGGACAAGTTGATTAGCCCATCTCAAACTAAACTTGTTACTGTTACACCATATCTTGAGCAACTTAGAGACAATCTTGAACAAATTAGACAGTTTGCCTGTGATAACCTGAACCTTTCTCAGGAAAAGATGAAGACTAATTATGACATTAAGACACTTCAAAGAGGGTGCCAAAGTGCTAGCCTACATCCCAGTCCCTGGTTCTCCCTTGTCAGCTAAATACTATGACCCTTATACTATTAAGAGTAAAGTCAGTGATTTGAACTACATAATCCACACTCCTGACCGCCGTAAGGCAACTCGGCTTATATATGTCAACTTGCTTAAGCCATATAAAGATCCTAACCCTGCATCTGATTCTTTGAGACTTTCATGTACAGTCATAAATGTAAGAGATGACATGCTGGAGACTAATGACCCTGTGTTTGAGTGGAGTGGCTGTTCAAACGCTGATATATTACAGAAGCAATCATCGTACCTATGCCACTTAAATGGCACACAGGTGAATGAGGTCTCCACCATGTTATCAAATTACCCAGCAGTATTGGCAGATACCCCAGGTCATTGTAACTTGATAAGTCATGATGTTGAGCTAATCCCTGGAACTACTCCCATCTGTCAGGCACCATACAGAATTCGTCAGCAGAAGGACCAGATGCGGAAAGTGGATTACCTCCTGGAGAATGGGTTGGCAGTGCCCAGCAGTTCCCCTTGGGCTTCTCCCTGCCTACTGCTTCCCAAGGAGTACAAAAGAGTACAAAGGAGTACAAAGGAAATCAAGCAACAACAGACCTAGTGACCCTTCTAGGCTGCTTGTCCTCCAAAACACTGAGGATCAAGTGTCCAAACAGTGGTTCATAGTGGGTAAGGGAACATTGGAAAGGGAATCATTGCCCTGGAACTAATGTCCGTTGGCAGGATTAGGAAGTTAGTAGGGGACAGGTGGGTTAGTAACTGAGGGGAGGATAAAATAAAGTTATTAATTTACAACGCAGTCAGTCGCGGGTTTGATGCGAGATATTTGTCTAGGCGAAGTTTAAATGAATCAACGGTGCTGCAGTCTATGACATCTCGGAGAAGCCCATTCCATAAGTTGACAACTCGATTGAAGAAGAAATTCTTAGCTTTGTGTGAGTTAAAAGATTTACCAATAATTTTGCAACCGTTTCCCCGCTTGTAATTAGATTGGTCGATAGTGAAGTACTTACTACAGTTCATATTGTCGATGCCTTTGATGATTTTGAACACTTGAATTAAGTCGCCTCTTAATCTGCGCTGGGTTAAAGGAAATAGAGAATATCTAAGACGCTCCTCGTATGGTTTGTTCTTTAGGCTAGGTTTCATTTTGGTAACTACATTGAACTCGTTCTAGCTTGTCTATATCTTTTTGGTAATAAGGGCACCAGGATTGAACGCAGTATTCAAGAAGAGGGCGGACTAAGGAATTGTAAAGGGTTTGGATAACGTCTTTGGATTTATGCTCAAATGACCTGCCTATAAAGCCAATTATTTTGTTTGCCTTCTTAACAACTTCTGAACATTGTTGACTCGGTTTTAGGTTACTCGATATTGTTACTCCCAGATCGGTTTCTCTGTTTACATTCTTAAGCTGAGTGCCATTCATCAAATAGTTTGCGTTCTCATTTTAGTATCCGATATGTAGTACTTTACATTTATCCGCATTGAAACTCATTTGCCAAACTTGGGCCCAACATGACAACTTATCTAAATTGTGTTGCATTTCGTCAACTAGTTCTTTTGAGAGTACGCTATTTGCAATTTTTGTATCGTCAGCAAATTTTGAGATTGTACAGGTGAGACCCTCATCTATGTCGTTGATGTAAATTAGAAAGATAATTGGTCCTAGTACCGATCCCTGGGGTATCCCGCTACTTACATTGGTCCATTTAGATGCCTTACCGTTAATGACTACTCTTTGCTTTCTGTCGCTGAGCCAATTTTCTATCCATTTCAACACACCATCTTGTATTCCATGCGCTTTCAGTTTTAGCAGTAAACGTTTGTGGGGAACTTTGTCAAAGGCCTTTTGAAAATCAAGGTATATAATATTTACAGCTTTACTCTCATCGTAGAGGTTGAGGATATTGTGGAAGAAGTCTACGAGGTTTGTTAAACAGGAACGTTTTTTACGAAAGCCCTCCGAATCATAAGGGGACCAAACGACATATTCTTACTTCTGAGAAAATCAAGGTCAAAGTTTGGCAATGTTCAAAATATGTGTAACTCTTTAACCCGGTAAGGTGCCCTCTTCATATTTTTACTGAAGGTAGCTGAAGCACTACTCTTTCATCCCAGCATGTAAAAATAGGGGGTTCCACGTCTATATTTTTAGTAAAAACACCCAAACCAAAATTATCCTCTTTTTTTTTTTTTTTTTTTTTTTTTTTTTTTTTTTTTTTTTTTGAATGGCCAAAATGGCCAAAATCTAACATTAACAGCACTTTGACCACGATTTTTTTCCTTTAAAGATAATAATGCACTGATATTGGGTAGTGTACGTAATTCTCCATCATTCCCACCCACAAGCCTCCAATTTCCATACTCCAGGTAAGGCAGGTAAGTAGTTAATAATTAACAGGTAAGTACAAGGTTATGGGTAAGTGAACGTACTTTTGTGGTTTAAACATAATAAAACAATGTTAATAGAATAACAGCGTGCACAACTTACATTGTAGGTTGAATGAGGTTTGATATAGTCAGGTTGAGTCCTGTAATAATCCAGGACAAGGTGTAATCCATAGAGATTAACAGGATGTCAAACAAGAGAAGAGTTCATTATTTTTAGCATTTATTATTGTAAGAGAGAATAAAGAGAGAAACATAGAAAGAAAGAGAGAGGAGAGAGAGCTAATCTTCGTCCCTGAGAGCGTCCGGCAAACGCTCCGCAGGCGCGTACTCCCAAGCCTTGTACTCCCAAGCCTTGTCATCTGGATCCGGGTCGTCCGGATCATCCACTTCCATGACGAGTGTGTCCTCCTCTGGAGCCTGCCCCTGATTCATGAATACCTTATCCAGCCATGCTCGACCTCTCACATCCAGGTAACTCCACAG
>JBAKBP010016478.1:35000-51737 GCA_037953745.1 Lithodes maja | reverse complement strand
CTGCATTGTGGAGGAGAAAGTGTAAATTCATGGGCGCTCTCAGCTGCCCTAGTTCTACGGGGAAAGATGTGGAGAGGCAGCACAATTGAAGTAAGTTCCTCGGAACAATTGCTGTGAAAATATCTGTAGAATAATGCAAGGGATGCAACGTTTCTTCGTATGGATAATGTAGGAAGGTCCTGTGTGATTGCAGGGTTATTGATTAATCTAATAGCTTAATTTGAATTTTGTCCAACTGCCTCAATGCAACCACTCCACTTCCACCCAACAGAGGTGAACAGTAATCCATCTGAGAACGCACATGACTTTTATATATTACGGCCAACTGCCGTGTCCAATTTTGACCTATCATTATCCTCAATTTCAACTGCTACCACTTCAGCAATGCTATCTCCAAGTTTTAATTCTTTAGCAGTAATTTTATTATCTACCATGATCAACACTCCTCCTCCTGGCTTTCCTAACCTGTCTCTTCTCCATGTACTGTATCCCGCACAACTAATTATATTCGTGTCTACCACCTGGTTAAGCTTAGTTTCAGTCAAACATACTATCCCGGGCCTCTCTCTCTTTACATATTCGTCAAACTCAATCTTTTTGGAAATTAACCCATCAATATTTGTATACATGAACTTAGCGTTACCAGTATTTTCCCTATTTTTCTCGTCCCTGCCCCTTCCTTTCTTTTTTGTACGTACCCCTCCCAATTTATTTCCTAGCTTGTCTCCAACTGGACTGTTTCTCACTCCGTTTCCACCTCCCCTCCCTTTGTAACGGGAAGAAATTGTACTTTCCCTTTTGGTATATGTTGTAAGGTTTGACTTAACTGTAAGACTTTTTCCCCTTCATTCACTCTTCCCTATATTTAAGGGTAATGTATCGTTTAAGAAGGGTTAAGTAACCCTTGTCTATGTAAAGAGGGAATTAGCCTAGATCAGGAGGAGAACTAATATTCTCAAATCTATCTAAAATACTTTCAAGCCTAATTTATCCTTTCATCCCTTTTTGTTATCCCATATAAAAATTCTTCCTTTTCGAATTTAGAGTAATGCCCCCTTGTGTAAAAAGACCGCCAATTCCTACCCAAGCGACGCCACCCTTTGTGGTCACCCTCCCCTTTTTTGGCGGGATCCCTGGCACTGGCCCTCGGCCCCTCACTGTCGTGACCCCAGGCCTACGAGAGAGACACCTACCCACCCCCAGTCTCTGTCATCATTCCCCGCTTCTTCTCCGGACTTAGGCTTCCTTTCCCTCCATTCAGAGGTTCGTAATTAAGGTTTATAGTGTTATAAGGTATTGCTTATTCAGTTAAGTAAGTACTAGATGTGTAATGTAGGAGGTATTGCTGTGATTGACAAATTCGTGAACTCGAGCCTACCATCGGTTTGGTCGACAGGCACCCCTCACCTGCCAAGTGCCTACAACCATACAAATTCCCCCATTATCATTGTGTTCAGTAAAACTTTGTCTGTGCACCTTTGCTAAGTGTTATTCTGATATTTTAGACTGTTATTCCAAATTAACGTCAAATTAACTTTGTGTGTAATAATTTCAGTCAGAGGGACGCCATTTGATGGCCTTCCAATTCTTGTGTTTTTCCATAATTCCCGACCAAACTTAAGCTAGCCTATTTTTCTAGTTTGTCTTTCACCGTTTTACATAATCCTGAGGTAGTGCGAGAACACCAGTTAAGAGTAGAATTGAGGATAAAGTTGATTAAAATGCTTTTGAAGCTTGACCGCCATTTTAGGATTTAGACCATCTCGCATTTCGGAGAGACGACCAGGTTGAGTAAATTACTAATGTAGCAGTTGTATTGTATGTTTAGAACTTGTTCATTACTTTGAGTTTATAAAACCATGCATTTTGGTAAATATGATTGTATTTTAACGTGTAAATCAGGAAAGGACATTCGTTTGAGATCGTGTCCTTGAGTATTGTTTACCTTTCGTGTCTCCGACGTTCCAAAGTTAGGCCTATTCAGATAAGTATTTATAACTAAAGTCTCCTAGGCCTGGTTATTGTTCATTTTAAATGTTTTTACTGGGTTATAGTGTAAAGAGTTACTTGTTATCTTGATTTAGAGGTCCTCATTTCCCAACCCCAGTACTGTCAAATTTCGGACCCCCATTGGGTCGGGTTTATTTCAGATGATTATTTGTTCTTACCTATTGTTACTTAAAGTTAACTAGTGAAAAGGCCGTTTAGGTATGGGTACTTGCTGAATTATTATGGTAGGTTATATGATTTTACATTTTTAATTAGCCTAGGCTACCTAACTTTCACCTAATTGGAAGTACAGTAGGCTATTATTAATTATTGTGCATTTAGAGTGTGTTATGAATATTGATTGCTATGATATAATTATGTTTGACATGGTCTAATGTACAGAGTTGCATTGCAAGGGATGGAACGCTGTAGTGAGATTCTGGGCAGCTGATTTCAGGGGATAAGTTACTCGAGTTACAGTAGAATTAACGTTTAGCTTTGTTTGAGCCTTGTATAGCACCCTCTGCATTGAGCAGTCCAACCTGTTAAGTTTGACCATGACAATCGCCTTTGATTGACAAGTGTCAATGGGACCACTTGGAGGATGGTCAGAAGGGTCAGCTGGGACATGTTCTCAAGGAGCATAATTCGGTTTTCATCTTGAGTGAACACGAATTAGGCACTATGAATGTTCCCCCGGCCCATATTCATGTTTCAGACCCTACACCTACGAGAAGCCCTTTGTATAGAACCCCGGAGAAAGCAAAGCCGATTCTCGCACAAATGTTGAACGACATGTTGAAGAAGGATATCATCGAGCCTTCAACAGCGGCCTGGTTGAGCCCTATAGTCTTAGTTGCTAAACCTGATGGCACCAAGCGAATGTGTTTGGATTATCGTCAGGTCAATACGAGACTACAGGCCGACATCCAGCCACTGCCCAGGTTAGATGAGTTAGTGGAATTGACTACTGGACACAAGTATTATGCTACGCTGGATCTCAAGGACGCGTACTACCAGATTCCCCTTGATGATGAGAGCCGAGATCTGACGACTTTCAGCGACGGAGTAGCGTTATATCGTTTCAAGCGGCTACCTTTTGGGCTCAGTTGTAGCCCGGCCATATTCACACGGCAGATGGGTTCTGTCCTGGCTCCCTTGGCAAAGGAAGGCTGGGTCAGAAACTATCTGGATGAAGCTGGCTGAAAGTTGTTGGATATTGGACTTTGGACATTGGACATTCGGATGTAAACAAAGCGACTAATCTCAAGCAATCTTGAACGAAGCAAGCTGGTTTGCTTAGATACGTTTAGTATGATCAATACGTATATTATTTATGTTGTATTTAATATTTATTGGCAAATCTATTATCACACAATTAAAATTCATATTATAAGTAATGTTAACCAGAAAATACATAATTTTATATACCGGTAGCCTGTTGTTATGGAATAACAAGCCATAGTAAATACCGATGATCCCGAAATTCCTGAATATCCAATAGAATCCTGAAAGCTGTTGGATATTGGACTTTGGACATTGGACTTTGGACATTCAAACTGAAAACGAAAAAAAATTTAAACTACTAGATATTGATTAGCCTAGAGTTGAATATCCAATAAAAAACTGAAAGTTGTTGGATATTGGACTTTGGACATTGGACTTTGGACATTCAAACTGAAAAAAAAAAATTCAAACTACTAGATATTGATTAGCCTAGAGTTGAATATCCAATAAAAAACTGAAAGTTGTTGGATATTGGACTTTGGACATTGGACTTTGGACATTCAAACTGAAAACAAAAAATTCAAACTACTAGATATTGATTAGCCTAGAGTTGAATATCCAATAAAAAACTGAAAGTTGTTGGATATTGGACTTTGGACATTGGACTTTGGACATTCAAACTGAAAAAAAAAAATTCAAACTACTAGATATTGATTAGCCTAGAGTTGAATATCCAATAAAAAACTGAAAGTTGTTGGATATTGGACTTTGGACATTGGACTTTGGACATTCAAACTGAAAAAAAAAAAATTCAAACTACTAGATATTGATTAGCCTAGAGTTGAATATCCAATAACAAAACTGAAAGTTGTTGGATATTGGACTTTGGACATTGGACTTTGGACATTCAAACTGAAAAAAAAAATTCAAACTACTAGATATTGATTAGCCTAGAGTTGAATATCCAATAAAAAACTGAAAGTTGTTGGATATTGGACTTTGGACATTCAAACTGAAAAAAAAAAAAATTCAAACTACTAGATATTGATTAGCCTAGAGTTGAATATCCAATAAAAAACTGAAAGTTGTTGGCTATTGGACTTTGGACATTGGACTTTGGACATTCAAACTGAAAAAAAAAAAATTCAAACTACTAGATATTGATTAGCCTAGAGTTGAATATCCAATAAAAAAATGAAAGTTGTTGGATATTGGACTTTGGACATTCAAACTGAAAAAAAAAAAAAAAAAAAAAATACTAGATATGGACTTTGGACTTTGGACATTCAAACTGAAAAAAAAAAAAAAAAACTACTAGATATGGACTTTGGACATTGGACTTTGGACATTCAAACTGAAAAAAAAAATTCAAACTACTAGATATTGATTAGCCTAGAGTTGAATATCCAATAAAAAACTGAAAGCTGTTGGATATTGGACTTTGGACATTGGACTTTGGACATTCAAAAAAAAAATAAAAAATATTAAACTACTAGATAAATTATGGACTTTGGACATTGGACTTTGGACATTCAAACTGAAAAAAAAAAATCAAACTACTAGATACTGATTAGCCTAGAGTTGAATATCCAATAAAAAACTGAAAGTTGTTGGATATTGGACTTTGGACATTGGACTTTGGACATTCAAACTGAAAAAAAAAAAAAAAAAAAACTACTAGATAAATTATGGACTTTGGACATTGGACTTTGGACATTCAATCTGAAAAAAAAAAATTCAAACTACTAGATATTGATTAGCCTAGAGTTGAATATCCAATAAAAAACTGAAAGCTGTTGGATATTGGACTTTGGACATTGGACTTTGGACATTCAAAAAAAAATATATATATATATATATTAAACTACTAGATATGGACTTTGGACATTGGACTTTGGACATTCAAACTGAAAAAAAAAATTCAAACTACTAGATATTGATTAGCCTAGAGTTAAATATCCAATAAAAAACTGAAAGCTGTTGGATATTGGACTTTGGACATTGGACTTTGGACATTCAAACTGAAAAAACAAATATTAAACTACTAGATATGGACTTTGGACATTGGACTTTGGACATTCAAACTGAAAAAAAAATATATATATTAAACTACTAGATATGGACTTTGGACATTGGACTTTGGACATTCAAACTGAAAAAGAAAAAAAATTCAAACTACTAGATATTGATTAGCCTAGAGTTGAATATCCAATAAAAAACTGAAAGCTGTTGGATATTGGACTTTGGACATTGGACTTTGGACATTCAAAAAAAATATATATATATATATATTAAACTACTAGATATGGACTTTGGACATTGGACTTTGGACATTCAAACTGAAAAAAAAATCAAACTACTAGATATTGATTAGCCTAGAGTTGAATATCCAATAAAAAACTGAAAGTTGTTGGATATTGGACTTTGGACATTGGACTTTGGACATTCAAACTGAAAAAAAAAAAAAAAAAAAACTACTAGATATGGACTTTGGACATTGGACTTTGGACATTCAAACTGAAAAAAAAAAAATTAAACTACTAGATATGGACTTTGGACATTGGACTTTGGACATTCAAACTGAAAACAAAAAATTCAAACTACTAGATATTGATTAGCCTAGAGTTGAATATCCAATACAAAACTGAATGCTGTTGGATATTGGACTTTGGACATTGGACTTTGGACATTCAAAAAAAAAATATATATATATATATTAAACTACTAGATATGGACTTTGGACATTGGACTTTGGACATTCAAACTGAAAAAAAAAAATTCAAACTACTAGATATTGATTAGCCTAGAGTTGAATATCCAATAAAAAACTGAAAGTTGTTGGATATTGGACTTTGGACATTGGACTTTGGACATTCAAACTGAAAAAAAAAAAAAAAAAAACTACTAGATATGGACTTTGGACATTGGACTTTGGACATTCAAACTGGAAAAAAAAAATCAAACTACTAGATATTGATTAGCCTAGAGTTGAATATCCAATAAAAAACTGAAAGCTGTTGGATATTGGACTTTGGACATTGGACTTTGGACATTAAAAAAAAAAAAAATATTAAACTACTAGATATGGACTTTGGACATTGGACTTTGGACATTCAAACTGAAAAAAAAAATCAAACTACTAGATATTGATTAGCCTAGAGTTGAATATCCAATAAAAAACTGAAAGTTGTTGGATATTGGACATTGGACTTTGGACATTCAAACTGAAAAAAAAAAAAAATAAACTACTAGATATGGACTTTGGACTTTGGACATTCAAACTGAAAAAAAAAATTCAAACTACTAGATATTGATTAGCCTAGAGTTGAATATCCAATAAAAAACTGAAAGTTGTTGGATATTGGACTTTGGACATTGGACTTTGGACATTCAAACTGAAAAAAAAAAAATATTAAACTACTAGATATGGACTTTGGACATTGGACTTTGGACATTCAAACTGAAAAAAAAAAATTCAAACTACTAGATATTGATTAGCCTAGAGTTGAATATCCAATAAAAAACTGAAAGCTGTTGGATATTGGACTTTGGACATTGGACTTTGGACATTAAAAAAAAAAAAAAAAATTAAACTACTAGATATGGACTTTGGACATTGGACTTTGGACATTCAAACTGAAAAAAAAAAATCAAACTACTAGATATTGATTAGCCTAGAGTTGAATATCCAATAAAAAACTGAAAGTTGTTGGATATTGGACTTTGGACATTGGACTTTGGACATTCAAACTGAAAAGAAAAAAAATATTAAACTACTAGATATGGACTTTGGACTTTGGACATTCTAACTGAAAAACAAAATTCAAACTACTAGATATTGATTAGCCTAGAGTTGAATATCCAATAAAAAACTGAAAGTTGTTGGATTTTGGACTTTGGACATTGGACTTTGGACATTCAAACTGAAAAAAAAAAAATATTAACCCTTTCAAGCTCCAATACGCATTTATGTTTTGTTTTCTGGTAATTATTAGACGATTTTATTCAGATAAGGAAGGATATATGGAAGTCAGAGGGTTGATTGAGAGAGTCTTTACCCTCTTAACCCGGGAGCTGCGGGGAGACTCTTAAGAGTTCACCCGGCGGACTGCGGGAAGACTCTCCTGAGTAAGTAAAATTAAAAATCAACTTTTGACTTCGAAAACAAATTATTTTTATTTTTTTATTTTTTTATTTTTTTATTTTTTTTGGCCCCTGGGCCATGCAAAATCTCAGTCCTCTACCTCCCCTCCTTCCCCACTTTCCTCCTATCCTTCAGTTATCACCTATTTTCCCTATTATTCCCTTATTCTGAGGTATATTTTCGTGCTAACATTAGCGAGTTGCAAGCAGGGTGTTGTCATCACTGATGGCAATCGAGTGCAAGAGAGAGAGAGAGAGTATCGATCGACTGTGTCTCAGTGGCCTTGGGGGAAATTGGCGGGAAGATAGCTTGCCTCACCCATACATTATACAACTCGCGGGCTATATCTCCGATTTTGACCATCCAAACGCTGTTTTCACTCGTTTTATTGTTGTTTCAGGTTAATACCTTTATAATCAACCCATAATAGGCGTATATGGATAATTATTAATGCTATTAATGGTACAATGAATATTTTAGTGACGGAAACACCTCAAATACGTCAGCACAGGGGGACGTTTTCAATTACCCCCGTGCGCACTTCAGAGGTTAATACCCACAGATCCTTCTTAAGTTGCATAACATCGTCTAATGATAGCTAAAATATACTTCTAAAACGCGTCAGAGCTTCAAGGGGTTAATGAGAGCATATAGGCTAGGCTCTATGTGATCCACCGGGATTCGAACCTGGGTTATCACACACAAATTTGTAAAAACTTTTAACCATTACACCACCAAAACTGTTAAGTTTTTTTCCGCTAGATCAATATGCAAATATTCTCCATCTAGTGGAAAATCCGCTAAATTGGTAACACTAGGACAACTGGACGTGTGAGTGCTACGTTTCGTGTAACATGTCACTTCGCAGGCTTGGAGTAGTTGTAATTTAATTGTAATGTCATTAATTACTCATTTTAATGTAATTCCAATTGTAGTTGTAATTTGGAAATATTAAAACTGAATAATTGTAATTGTATTTAGCATTTTGTTCCTTCCTTGTAATTGTAGTTGTAATTGTAATTGAATAATAGGACAAGTAATTTTAATTGTAATTGACACAAAGCAAATGTAATTACGTGTACTCCAAGCCTGCATGATGAAATAATATTATAGAAAAATAATAAACCAACACAGAATGCCGTATCGAAAGAAAACGGAGATTGAGGGCTAACGTAAGGGATAACTAATTAGTCCAGCGCTGTGCTATACTCTATTTTCCCCGCCTAATGTATACTTGTCATGTTTTCGATTACATTGCTTGATTATTATGAGCGGATGCACTTTTACCGACACAATGTGATATTATAAAGTATTTTCGTGGACTTATATAGATTAATTATCATGATTAATCAAACCATGACAACCTAACCAATTATCGTATCATTAGTAGGTACTCCCGTCCCCTTTAGGTTATATTTTGTTTGATTAGGTTAAATTAGTGTATTTTTTCCGATAATCTCCTAATGATTATGTGGTGCTGCATATGAAGAGTATGTACCATAAGTAAAAGCGCACTTTTTTAAGGAATTCAATGTTAAATAAGATGTCATAATGAGCGTTTGAAAGTTATGATGCAGAATAGCACAATGATTAAAATGCCCCAGAACGAGAAGCCCACCACAGAAGCCACGAGCGAACACCACACAGAAACACCCGAAAGAAAGGTCCACAGAACGAAAGGACCAGCTGACCGAGCCAACCAATTCAGACAGGCCCAAGCCCGCAGGGCTAAGCAGCTCCAAACCACACCTACCTACCCCTTCTAAACTTACCGTTTTCCACACCTCACATACACTACCCCTCGTGTCCTACACCTCTATCTACATGATGACGAACATAAATACACCTTAAAGTTAATACACCCATGCTCTGTCCCTAAGTTTAAGATATTAATATCAACATACCCTAACATACCTTGTCTTGCCAGACTAAGTTTCTGAAGACCCATCGCCCCCATAAATCTATGTATTCAATCCTTAGGTTAAGTATCTTTATCCGCCATTGTGTTCATCTTTTCCATTTACTTTTCCACAATTGTTATACGCCTTCCACTCACCTCCTTCGTATCCACAGTCCACACTACGCCAATTTGCTTCGTGTCTTACACCTCTTACCCGCCCGACTCTACCTACATGATGATGAACAGGAATATATACATTCATATTAAAAACACCCATGCCCTGTCCCTAGGTTGAGCCAATGCCAACCAATCAGACAGCCATATATCTATGTACGTTCTTCCATCCGAGAAGTAGAGGTTAAAAACCCCTTGTCCAAATTCATGAGAGGTTAAGATACCCACGGGTACACCAGTGACCATTGCCACCATTGCCCCCGTAAGACCTAGACAGCCATGACTACAGATGTTAGCCACCATGCTGTAACTCCAATTCTTACCCCAACCAGATATTGTATAGATAACCTTTGTTACCAGTATCTATCATAGTACCTCGAAACAATAACGAAGTACCCCTACGAACTGCCGTTTTTCTTTGGTCTATAGTTCATAGGAAACGCAGTTCCCAGGGACAACTAGACGTACTGTTACGACTGGGGTTCAAATATATCAGGGCTCTTATTCATTGGACTAGTAATGGCATAAATGTTACAACGGAAAGCGCTAGCTCCAACCTCTGATGTGTATTCCCAGTGAACAAAGAACACAAATACTCTACAGAGTTCTATATGCAATAATAGGCTATCAAACTCTCAATAAATGTGCGTCTACTCTAGGCTTAATGTTATGTGAAAACAGCCTATTACTACCTATAACCGAAGGTGCTTGGTTACGGTATGCAAAGTAAGGTGGTAAAAGAAGTTACAGCTTACGTTACTTTAATCAATAAATGTCAGGCACTCCTGCATGAAAGAAAGTGCACTAAAGTCCTTCAACACTAACAAGGAATCTTCTTTAAATGTTAGATGCTATAAAGATGCTCGTATCGGAAATGGAACCCAAAAAGGCACGCAGCGGAACAATGCTCATGCAGGCTATGCACACAAAAAGGCAGAATATATAATGCCGTCGGAGCCAAGAATATCCTAAACACTACAACAATAATAATAATCGCCACGACAATGCAGTATTCCTATCAACAAAAAGAGCCTAAGACGTTTGTGTCTCAATACATCAAACTATGCTGCGAAATGCTTGTGTAATCATAAATAGGTATGCATAAAAAGAGTAATTAGGTTAATATACTTAATGCCTACTGTGACTGATAAAGTCTAGCTAGAGTCAATGATACGAGATACTGGTGCGCATGTCATGCTGCATAGCCTAGTACAAATCTCAAGTCTGTGCGTCAAATATTACGTTATAATGAAGGGTAGCTCTCTTGAGAAACCTTAATACCGAAGTATTAAGCGTTCTCCTGGCGTACCTCAAAGACAAACAATCGAGACTAGAACAGTGCAGAATGGTATAGGCAAAAAACCCTCATTCGTGCATGCTCTACTCTCAATGGCACACAGACTAGAATTTACTCAATCAACTCCAGTTCTCAGGTATGTCGTGCCGCTTTTAACTGAAGCCAGCACTCATAGGAAACAATACCTTATAATATCAGACTCCTAGTCTAGCATTATCTAATCCAGCAGAACACTAATAACTAAAGGAAGCAGTACTAAACAATATAAATGCCAACCAATGCTTCGTGATCCACTTATCTTAACAACTAACATACATAGGTTATATCAGACCTTAACGCACAATACAACTGGCCAGCATGAAGCTGATTTTGCAGAGTTAACCAGAGGGGGTATAGTATTAATAAAAGGTGGTGAAAGATATGGAAAATGAGAGAGATAGGCAGAGGAAAAGATTCTCAGGTACGGAGCGGGGACAGATAGCAAGGGAAAAAAGATGGGTGCGTTCTAGAAACCAGATCTGAGGGAGAGAGTGGCGAGGAACTGTATATATACTCGCACTAGCTCGAGGTGCGTGGGGAAAAAGCGGTTACAAGTCCACTAGCCACTAGCAAGAGCTTGCAGCATGGTAAGGGCCTCTCTCCACCAACCCCCGCGAGGCAGCCAGCCGTGACGTCATCGAGCGGGACAAAAACACTGCGCGCCCCCTCTCACTCTGTTCTACTCTCTCTCTCTCTCCCAGATCCCATCATTACTAGTTAATGATAAAATATATACTTTACAATTAAATATATAAAGTCTTGACATGGGTGAAAACAAAGAGCCTTTCTGGACTGCCCATGACACGAGCTTTCATATGAAATAAAGCACACTCTAATACATAAACTGTAGCCCCATCCACTGCCCTGGCGATCCTAGCGAGTCACTGTACGACAAGCCATGTGGTTCTAACGGAGTGGTTAACGTCACAGTACAAAAACTCGTGCCAACTAATAGTGTCCATAACCCCTCGTATTGACGAGTAATAATACACCATGTTTTTCCTTACTTTATCCAGTCAAGCACACACCTACAGTTAACCTCCTTCTCCCCCCACAGCCCCACAGTCCACATGATTCTATCTTTTCCAGACTCATATACCACCCCATAGTTGCATCCCCCGGTAGCATTTGGCTAACGTAATTTTACTGTCCTTTCAAACTCCAATATCAACTGTAGCCTAATGCCACCCCCACGCCCAGAGACCTTAGGGTCAAATTTCCACGTAGCCCCCCTGAACTCCCCCTCTCTCATACCTCTTGAAGATCCTTGATTTTTCCGTTGCTAACGCTCTCCAACCTTTTATATATATACTCCTATCCAGCCTACCTTCCCTTAGTAGGCTGGAACAACATTAGAACTTTACTAACCCCTTGCATGCTGAAATGCTAGGTTTTTCTGGACCGAAATATCCCAAGGCCCACTTTAGGATCAACCTTTCCTGGTACCTGGCGCGGGGCACGAACCTCTGAAGGGAATTTAACCCTCCTAAAAACCCACAGGTTTTGAGATGCCTTGGGTGGGGTTCGAACCCTGGTTAGTGACTCAACCATCACCACCAGGCCCGCGCACTAACCCACTGTACTACCACGGATGTACTAAAAGTATAGCAACCTTAGTCCGATTTTTAAGAACCAGGTGATAGTCTCGTGGTGTTTTCACGTGATGAGTTTATTGGACTTACCATCCACGACTATTTTACGCTATACCTGACGTCAACTCGGGTAGTACATTATTGGGGTTGCGGGACATTTTCGAGGGCATTACACATGCCATCTATTCTCTTACAACCCATTCACAACCCTGCACCCAATGGTCGTCGGTGCGAGGCTAGCCGCCTCGCCAGTAACTAACTTCTATTGCCATACTTCCAGATAAATGTGGCAGAGTTAGCAACCCAGTCTCCACCACATCCAGCAAACCATACAATTAACAACCAACCGATTAAAACCAGCTAGCCAAGGCACCTTCGGTTTTGGTATTAAGGACACCCACATCTGTCTCATACACAGAGGGTTATTACAAACACTGGTGATATGGCAAGCCCTACCCACAGCCGCCGGACGACCATTCCAGAGAAAGGGCACCTAGCCCCCTTTTTTACCCACCCGAGGAGGGAGACCCCCACCCCTGCGGAGGTATACCTGACCCCTGTTTTGACTTCCGGGTCATTGCCAGGTAGCACAGGAATTCTTCCTATCAATGAACTAACCATGCATGTCTAACCCCCTTACTAACTTCTATTTACTCACAATAACCCATTCACTTTTCTTGCATACTCGGATAATTAAATTAGCACCTCAGCTATACCATAGAATGACGACTGAACCATATAAGAGAGACGCCCCTATCACAGCTGTCCCAGTCCTCTCCGCAAAGTAGATCCAGTCTCCCTCCCCTAAATACTTCCAGTATAGCCAAAATAGTACCTCTTACTAAGGCTCAGTTATATCACAATATGAAGGCTTCCTATAGCCATGTGCCACAACAGTAATCACCACCTTACATAGTCCCCATATCTATTGAGAGCTCAAATAATTCCATAAGATTCGAGATCCCTATGGCCTACAGGGTCCAGAACCGAGCCTATAAACACAGCTCCAGCCCCCAGTAAAATCAGTTGAAAGATAGACACCAACCAGTGGCCAACCCCCTGAAGTTAACCTCTAGCTCTGCCCTTGTGTTGTTCCTGAGTTGAGAGATTCCAGAGCCGGCAGACTCCATGGCAGAACTTAAAATAGAAGCACCTGTCCACGTACAAGTATCGATGTGCACCTTATAACCTTCACACACACTAGTGGGTATATAAGCGTGTAGCCACCACCGATCGCCAAGAGATCCGACTTGAGAACTTCCTACATTTGGACCACCTGGACGGCCGAGGAACCAGTCGTTAGCCCCCAACATCACGGACGCAAGATAACCAGGACCAGACCAACAAAATACTATCCAAGATTCACTTTATTAGTACTAACATGTTATAGTACTAATTCGAAATTCACTTGTTAACCTTTTTATGAAGTGGCTATAACTTTGCCCAGTGTAATTCATATTTAACCATTCCATTTGGGAAGTACTAAGCGTATCAGTGTTCATTAATTAACAGGCGACATTAACTCTCGTAATTACCTTTATCCAGATATTAAAACCCTAGTGATATCTAACGTTCGCCCACTGATTTGTGTTCTACGTATTTCTGCCATAAGAATATAAAACTTAGATCAGTACCCCCTTGAGGTTACTAGAATTCCTGTGTTCTAAAACATACGCGTGTCTAATTCTAGCTGTGAACTACTACTTGTGCACCCGACCTGCCAGTAATAAATCTAATTAGTGAAATTGAATCCATAAGTACATTGAGGTCTTCCAGTACATAAACTTGCGAACTAAACCCATGATCAGAAGAGTACACCTGAACGTTGGAAGTGGGAGACTAGGCTCCATCCAGCTCCACTAATGCTAGCGGTTCCTTTCTATTATTTGTCTTGTACGAGTATTCCTATTTTTCTATGCTCCTTATTCACCTACTTAAATAAACGTGATCGTGTGTCGTGTTACCGTGTGTTTATTTTGTGTTCTCTATTCCTCATACCTTGTATTGTGCATGCAGCCTTATATACCCAGTCAGTTAGAGCCCACATGACCCAAGTTAATCCTGTAGAAAAACAGGGCATAACATATATATATATATATATATATATATATATATATATATATATATATTGTTACGTATCTTGATCCTCAAGTGGTTAACTTGATGAATCTAGATAGCACAGAGATATATATTAAGGTATCAGTCAGCTGAAGGCAAAACAAAAGTAAAATCTAATAAAATTATTTCCTGTTGTTGCTTCCTTTCCTTTTGGATCTTAGGACTTAGTATCCTTTATTGACTGATACTCTTTAATTATGAAAAATACTGAAACTAATTAAAGTCATGTAGTATTTATAAAGAATTATTATTTAACCGAAGCTTAGTAGGCTATGGTTATGAACCGAATAAGTTATATCTAAAGGACTATTAATTCTATAAAAAGTCTTGAAAGATAAATATTAAAGTAAGAATATTTCAGTCTCTTACCCTATTTGAAATGAATAGATAGTTTTCTTATATGTCCTTCTATTTATATTTAATTTAATTATTCTTGGTTCTGGTCTTACGTTAATAGAATTATATTATTATTATCATCAGGAGTAATATCAAAGTCACATAAAAAGTTAGATATATATTTAATAATTAGTTAAATGTATTTCTTAACCACGTAACATTGGTTTGATTATGAGTAAATAAAGTTACAGGATCGTTTCATAGATTCGATTCAGGTCTCACTCAAATAATATGAAAAGCAAAATATAATATTTTGAAGCAAAAGAATTTTCTTCAGCTTAGGAAATCACTATAAGTAATATTAACACAGCCATGTTAGTCTAAGGCGATATTACTAATATGAGACAATAGCATCACCGTACTAAGCACCGTTAAGCAATGTAAGCTTAATTCAAAGAAAATGAAAGAACTCTTAAGTATTAATATAAAACAATAGTATTACTTTCATCATAACCCAATTACTTAAAGAGTTGCTTTAGTCCACAAGTTAGTCAACTAAAATAGTTAAGTACATAATAATAGCGTTAACGTTACTTCGCAATCAAATAGTTAAGTACACAATAATAGTAGCGTTAACGTTAATTCGCAATCAAATAGTTAAACACATAATAGTAGCGTTCACGTTAATTCGCAATCAAATAGTTAAGTACACAATAATAGTAGCGTTAACGTTAATTCGCAATCAAATAGTTAAACACATAATAGTAGCGTTCACGTTAATTCGCAATCAAATAGTTAAGTACACAATAATAGCGTTAACGTCCCAATCACATATCTCACTAACCAACAAAACGTAAGTGTTTACACCGAACACACTTAACACACACATATATAATCTGACTGACAGTCACAATCCCATTATAATACTTCACCCCGTCTTCCTCCAGCTGCAAGTTCACCTTCCCCAACTCCAAATGAGACTGATTTGAATGCCCACAACTCGGGTCTTATATACCAAACAATGATGGTGTAGGAACGAATCAGGAGGCGAGTGATGGTGCGCGCCCCTATCATAGCTCTTCGAGTTGCATAGCAGGTGCCTGGTCCAATCACAGCTCCCGGCGTCGATCATACGTCATAGCATCGTGGCATCGAGGTAGTTTGCAGAGTCCCCTATGACGCACGCAGGTGTGAAGGCTTGTTTGCAGGTATGCGGGCGAGGTAGTTTCCCCACTCGCTTCACCGTTTGGGTAGTTCGGCTCCTTCAACTCTAATTCTAACTCTTAAATTAACATACAGGGCTCCGTATGTCAGAATATATATATATATATATATATATATATATATATTGTTACGTATCTTGATCCTCAAGTGGTTAACTTGATGAATCTAGATAGCACAGAGATATATATTAAGGTAGCAGTCAGCTGAAGGCAAAACAAAAGTAAAATCTAATAAAATTATTTCCTGTTGTTGCTTCCTTTCCTTTTGGATCTTAGGACTTAGTATCCTTTATTGACTGATACTCTTTAATTATGAAAAGTACTGAAACTAATTAAAGTCATGTAGTATTTATAAAGAATTATTATTTAACCGAAGCTTAGTAGGCTATGGTTATGAACCGAATAAGTTATATCTAAAGAAGGACTATTAATTCTATAAAAAGTCTTGAAAGATAAATATTAAAGTAAGAATATTTCTGTCTCTTACCCTTTTTGAAATGAATAGATAGTTTTCTTATATGTCCTTTTATTTATATTTAATGTAATTATTCTTGGTTCTTGTCTGACGTTAATAGTATTATATTATTATTATCATCAGGATTAATATCAAAGTCACATAAAACGTTAGATATATATTTAATAATTAGTTAAATGTATTTCTTAACCACGTAACATTGAGGTTTGATTATGAGTAAATA
>JBAKBP010016478.1:0-30000 GCA_037953745.1 Lithodes maja | reverse complement strand
ACAACATAAATAATATACGTATTGATCATACTAAACGTATTTAAGCAAACCAGCTTGCTTCGTTCAAGATCGCTTGAGATTCGTCGCTTTGTTTACATCCGAATGTCCAATGTCCAAAGTCCAATATCCAACAACTTTCAGCCAGCTTCTGGATGATGTGCTGCTATGGGCATCTAGTTTTGATGAGCTCCTGACTCGTCTATCTACTCTTTTCAGTCACTTTGCCAAGATGGGCCTGAAATTGAATCTCACTAAGTGCCAATTTGCGCACCCTGAGGTAAAATTTCTGGGCCACCTCATTTCTGAACAAGGGTGTAGACCAGATCCGGAGAACGTCGAAGCTGTGATCAACATGAAGTCCCCCTCGAACGTCAAGGAAATACGGCGATTTTTGGGCATGGCCGGTTTTTACAGGAAGTGCATTCCTCAATTTGCCAAATTTGCAGCTCCCTTAACTGAGTTAACCAAGAAGTATGCCCAGTTTGAATGGTCCTCGGAGTGTGAAGAGGCGTTCCAAAAGCTGAAGACCTTGTTAGTTAGTGCACCTGTTCTAGTGAAGGCGGACATGCACCGCAAGTTCCTTCTGCATACAGATGCTTCTGGTACTCATGTGGGCGCAGCGTTGATGCAACCTCAGTCAGACGGCACCTTGCGGCCCGTGGGCTATTTTAGTAAGAAGTTGAAGCCCGCTGAAACTCGCTACTCCACCACTGATCGTGAAGCTTTAGCCGTAGTATTAGCATGTAGACAGTTTCACCACTACTTGTGGGGAGTCCGTTTCAACCTCATGACGGATCATCAGCCATTGGTGTCAGCCTTTACGAAGAAGACTAAGTCGGCTCGCATGAGTCGGTGGAGTCTAGAGATGAGAGAGTATAGGTTTGACATCAGTTACAAGCCGGGTCCTAAGAATTATGTTGCCGACCAGTTAAGTCGTCCTGTGAGAGCAGTGAGGTGGGAACAGGATCAGAAATGGTTAGGTAAGACCAGCGCCGAGATGAGGGAGTTGCAGTGTCAGGAGGCCCGATGGAAGGATCTCATAGTTTTCCTCGAAGGTGGGGCCTTACCTAAGCATCGCTATCCTCGAGCCACGCTCGATCAGTTTGTAGTGGACCAAGGAGTTCTTTATTTTGTAGTGGCTAAGTCGGACGGAAGTCTGCATTACCTTCTAGTTGTGCCGAGTGAGCTGAAGAAAGCTGCGTTGAATCTGGCACATGACCAAGAGTCTGGTCATCTGGGTAGATTTAAGAGTATCATGAAGGCCGAGTCGCTGTTTTACTGGCCTAATTTACGTAGTGATGTAAGTACTTATGTTAGGGAGTGTTCGGTCTGTCAGCAGTATAAGGGCACCCAAGGACTCCAGCAGCGCTGGCAGGAATTGCCACCCGTTAAGCAACCTTTGGAGAGAGTCAGTGTTGATCTTACGGATATGACGGCAGGAGCCCAGGGGTATCGTTACATTCTGACAGTAACCGATCACTACAGTAGATTTGTAAGGTTCTATAAGTTAAGGTCTCGGCGGAGGTCTGTGGGAAGTTCCGAGAGTACTTATGCGATTTCGGGTCGCCTCAGACCCTCCTCTCTGATAATGGTGGAGAGTTTACCTCGCAACAGTTCCGAGATTTATGCACTTAATTTAATATTAAGTTGGGATATGTGACTCCTTATCACCCGCGTGGAAACAGTGTGACCGAACGGATGCATCGGACATTAAAGACGGTCTTAGCAACCTTGTGTAAAGGGCACCCCTTAAGGTGGCCCCAGTATGTAGGCGAGTGTCAGCGCGTTTTGAACTGTGCAGTGCATGTGACGCTAGGGGAACAACCTCATTTTGCGTTCTTTGGTCGTTACGCTCCCAGACAATTAGGTGCAGCGTTACCATCAATAGAAAATGAGGAACGCCAAGAGGCTATGTCCGTCGCGAAAGAGGTCCTGGAACAGACCTCACTGACCATGGCCAGGAAGTTTAGAGACGTGGCTAATCGGAACCGCCGGAATGAAAAGGTCAATGTGGACGACATGGTATGGATCAGGAACGAGAATCCACTACCCGGGACTAGCCAAAAGTTGAACGCAAAGTGGGTGGGTCCCTTTAGAGTTACGGAAGTAGTCCGAGACGGGGCTGCGTATAAGCTAGTAAATCCCTATACGGGTGTGTTTATGAAAAGGGCCGCTGAGAAAGTGAAACCGTTCGTGGGTGAGGAGTATTGGCAGGTAGAGCAAGTTGAAATGCCGGTTGAGGAAGACTATCAACCTGAGATTTTAGCACCCAGAGCCCGTCAGCCGGCCCGGCGTTATATAGAATCTTGTTAGAGTGTACAGTAGAGTCCCTGTTGTGGTCGTCTTGTTGTGTACTCCCCTGTGGCCCCCGCATGGTTAATTAATCTTTCCGGTCAAACCCCCGTGCAGCGAAACTTTAAGAGACGTAGGTGCCTAGGTTATGTAGAACGTCATACAGGTGATTGGGACTAGGGTGGTGGCGTTCCCATCAGGACGTGCTGTTGGCTCTGAGTACCTTTATGGTTGACTGGGGTTATACTCCTTTCGTCCCGAGGCTCAGCCAGCGCCCAGAGTGTGAAGGGACTCCCACGATACGGGTGTCCACGCTGCTCTCTAGTCTGGTCTCCTGGGGTTTTCCAAGCAATAAAGGGGTGGAGAGAGGCTGTCTCTACGGGGACAAGATAGTGCCTGGTTGGCACTCTCCTGAAAAGGAGGGACACTTTATAGAGTGGTATAGTGATTTGTTGATGAAGGAAGGGACGCCCCACAGGCAGAGTACAGTACAGTAATGATGTGTCGGATTCTAAGACGTTGGGTATAGACTGCGAGCTCTGGGCATGGTAAGATGCCAGGCGGATCAGAAATTCTGCTGTAATAAGTTAAGGCTGGATTAATTGGTAACTGTATAATGTTTATGTTGATGAAAGAGTGAATGAGGTAAAAAGTCTTCAAAGAAAAGGTAGAGCTGTGTAACGGGAAGAAATTGTACTTTCCCTTTTGGTATATGTTGTAAGGTTTGACTTAACTGTAAGACTTTTTCCCCTTCATTCACTCTTCCCTATATTTAAGGGTAATGTATCGTTTAAGAAGGGTTAAGTAACCCTTGTCTATGTAAAGAGGGAATTAGCCTAGATCAGGAGGAGAACTAATATTCTCAAATCTATCTAAAATTCTTTCAAGTCTAATTTATCCTTTCATCCCTTTTTGTTATCCCATATAAAAATTCTTCCTTTTCGAATTTAGAGTAATGCCCCCTTGTGTAAAAAGACCGCCAATTCCTACCCAAGCGACGCCACCCTTTGTGGTCACCCTCCCCTTTTTTGGCGGGATCCCTGGCACTGGCCCTCGGCCCCTCACTGTCGTGACCCTAGGCCTACGAGAGAGACACCTACCCACCCCCAGTCTCTGTCATCATTCCCCGCTTCTTCTCCGGACTTAGGCTTCCTTTCCCTCCATTCAGAGGTTCGTAATTAAGGTTTATAGTGTTATAAGGTATTGCTTATTCAGTTAAGTAAGTACTAGATGTGTAATGTAGGAGGTATTGCTGTGATTGACAAATTCGTGAACTCGAGCCTACCATCGGTTTGGTCGACAGGCACCCCTCACCTGCCAAGTGCCTACAACCATACAAATTCCCCCATTATCATTGTGTTCAGTAAAACTTTGTCTGTGCACCTTTGCTAAGTGTTATTCTGATATTTTAGACTGTTATTCCAAATTAACGTCAAATTAACTTTGTGTGTAATAATTTCAGTCAGAGGGACGCCATTTGATGGCCTTCCAATTCTTGTGTTTTTCCATAATTCCCGACCAAACTTAGGCTAGCCTATTTTTCTAGTTTGTCTTTCACCGTTTTACATAATCCTGAGGTAGTGCGAGAACACCAGTTAAGAGTAGAATTGAGGATAAAGTTGATTAAAATGCTTTTGAAGCTTGACCGCCATTTTAGGATTTAGACCATCTCGCATTTCGGAGAGACGACCAGGTTGAGTAAATTACTAATGTAGCAGTTGTATTGTATGTTTAGAACTTGTTCATTACTTTGAGTTTATAAAACCATGCATTTTGGTAAATATGATTGTATTTTAACGTGTAAATCAGGAAAGGACATTCGTTTGAGATCGTGTCCTTGAGTATTGTTTACCTTTCGTGTCTCCGACGTTCCAAAGTTAGGCCTATTCAGATAAGTATTTATAACTAAAGTCTCCTAGGCCTGGTTATTGTTCATTTTAAATGTTTTTACTGGGTTATAGTGTAAAGAGTTACTTGTTATCTTGATTTAGAGGTCCTCATTTCCCAACCCCAGTACTGTCAAATTTCGGACCCCCATTGGGTCGGGTTTATTTCAGATGATTATTTGTTCTTACCTATTGTTACTTAAAGTTAACTAGTGAAAAGGCCGTTTAGGTATGGGTACTTGCTGAATTATTATGGTAGGTTATATGATTTTACATTTTTAATTAGCCTAGGCTACCTAACTTTCACCTAATTGGAAGTACAGTAGGCTATTATTAATTATTGTGCATTTAGAGTGTGTTATGAATATTGATTGCTATGATATAATTATGTTTGACATGGTCTAATGTACAGAGTTGCATTGCAAGGGATGGAACGCTGTAGTGAGATTCTGGGCAGCTGATTTCAGGGGATAAGTTACTCGAGTTACAGTAGAATTAACGTTTAGCTTTGTTTGAGCCTTGTATAGCACCCTCTGCATTGAGCAGTCCAACCTGTTAAGTTTGACCATGACAATTGCCTTTGATTTATGCCATTATTGTATTGATTTGACTCCATAGATATGCTGTGTAATTATGTATTCCCAATTGTGTGTAGAGTACTGCTGAGTAACATATGTCCCTGTACTTAATGAGAGGATCTTTGGATGCCTTAAGAGATTATTTCGGTACAGTACTGTAATGTCATAATTTGATCTGTCATTGTATTTCTGTACTTATATTAGCTCATCTATTTTTATCTGTTAATAGGAATCCATGTATTTTTATATGTTTATATATTATTGCCTATATTTTTTATATGTATTTGTTTTAGTATTACTGTGTACCGTAATTAGGATATTGATTAACCCCATTATTAAGGGTTAGCTATATGTCAACCGTGGGTTAAGAATGTATTCGAATTACCAGGGAACCAGTTTGGGACGGAGTCGATGTGATGCGGAATTGCTGATGGCGGAGAATCGGAGATTCACCCCTCCCATTGGCTGAGTGCAGGATGCTGAACTCGTGTACTGTACGAGGGTTCAAGGACCACAGGAAGACGTATGATTACCCCCTATACCCCAGGATACGGTAGGCCGAAGAGACGTAAAGGCAAGCCTGGCAGATACCGGTACTGAGCGGAATTGGGATGTATAATACTGAGAGGAATGGGGTGGATACAGACAGCAATATTCGAGTCCTACTCCTAGGTTAAGAGACTGTCCCAGTACGGTAATGGATTGGTCCCAGGTTAAGGGTATAGAGATAATTAGATACGGTACCAATATTAAGAGTTGTAAACGGTAAAATGTTCCTTATACTGTATTAATATCAAGCTTAAGATTACTGCAATATGTTTGTATCTATCCTCCCGTACCTATTTGAATCTAAATGTGTTGTCAGGATGGTAAATCGGAGCCGTCAGTATTAAAGTGGTCTAAGAGTAGTACCGGTAGCCTAACCGAATTAAAGTCTTGTCAGCCAACATTGAAGGTGAAGTTCTTGATTGGTCTTTGCTAGCCTCCGATTTATCCTACTGTCCTAATGTACCTGAATAATGAGCATGAGTCACGATTGCATAAAGAATAAGAAAACCATGGGGACGGCCAGTTCACCTGAAGGTGGGCGATCAAATAATTCAAATGAATTACCGTTCCCAAAAACATCCTTATGTGATATCTAGAAAGTAGAGAATATGCTAGGTCTCAGTGGGGTTTTTGTGGTTCTTTGGTCTTATCATCGTGTCGGAGTTGCAGCCTTTCCCCTTCCTCGAAGGATGTTGGATGTGGGTCAACCAAACAGGGTTGTCCTCTCGTTAATTAGAATGCAATAACGGGTTTGTCGTCATCTCTTCCTTTCTATCCTTGAGTACCTATTTTCCACCTTCGCAGCTTAATTATTCTTCTTCTGTCTCTCCCTCCCTCTCTCTCTGTTGGCAGCAGAAGAAGGGAAGTGGAGGATGAAAAAGAGAGGTGACCAACCTTCAAACCCCCCCCCCATTACACCTTTGCCTCCACTTGGACTGTTTCTCTTTCTATTTCCACCTCCCCTTTCTCTGCCTTCTCCTCCGTCACCCTCACCATCTCCCTTTCCCTCCCTACTTCGTCCCTTCGCTTTATATACCATTTCTTAACTTTTCCCTCCCACACTCTCCAGAAAAAATTATTTTCGTCTTCTTTCGTCCTTTCTCCATTCTTTTAATTTGCCTCGTTTGCAATTCCTTTCTTATGTTTCGATCCTCAATACTCATGTCTTTTCTAATTGTAATTTTCTTAACCTTGCTGGTCAAGTTAAGTTCATTATTGCATCCACTGTTACCCTAGACCAGTGGTTCTTAACCTTTTTTTACAACGACCCAAAATCCTGGCCAGAATCTACTATCGACCCATGCCCTAAATTCCTTATAAGACCTAAGTCTGACTAAGACCTTAACTTAATTTTTCAACATAAATAATTATAACCTTTTCAGTATGATTACATTTTTAAGTCTGGCTACCACTAAGTGGCTATTATATATTTCAGCTTGAGAAAGAGCAGCTCTAGGATTCAAGGGGTTCACAAATACTTCAACTTGACATTTCAGTGCCGTGACTAATCTTAGTTTTATGTAGGCTGCTGATAGCTTTATTAAATACACAAGGAAGCTTCTCATAGTCAAGGTGTATATAAATTATTTTGGTAAAAACAAAACCAATAAGTGAAATAAAACTTGCGTAAATATTATTAAGGTTGGGGTGATCAATACAAGGGAATAATTATGAACATTAATGAAAACAAATATAATGACATTTTGTAACCTGAAAAATACAAATTAAATTAAGAAATACTTTTGATATGACATAAAACATAATGTATTTCCTGGTTATAACATTATTATTAAGAATACATAATAGGATTATGCTTCACTCCAAAGACCCAAATTAGGTTGAATATTGTTAGAGATACAGTGTGAATGAAGACGCTTCGGAGTGTAGCCTACGAGTCAAAATAATTAATCATAAATCATTAATGAGAGCCCTGACACTGCATGGATATGACTAGCTTCTCAAATTGAGGTGATTTTGATGACAGGCAGCATCTTCGGTCATGCTGTGGTTGCAATCGGTTTCGGTACTTTATCATCCTAATCTTGTCTCACGTAGGAAAGTTGTAGCAAAGGGAAGGAGCACGTTTAGGGCTTCACCGCCCAGAATCGCCATTTCTTTGCAAACTTTGACAAACAATTATTTGCATAAACAAGTACACTCCTATAATACCGGTATCAATCCCTTGTGGATTAAAATGCATATCTGATTATTATTATTAGATGATTTTATTCAGATTAGGAAGGGTATATTATATGAAATACGAGGGTTAAATTGAGATAATCTTTACCCTTTTAATTTCCAGAGATCATTCCTAAGTTAAGTAAAATCGTCCAGTGATAGCCAGAATAAACTGCCAAAATGTGGCATGATCCTTAAATTAAGGCCCAGGGGCCAGTGAAAAATACTAATACGTATCTCACCTTACCACTCTAGCAATTGAAACATAACTGACACTCTAACCCCGCCTCCAGGGTTGTCAGGGTCTGTGCATTTTACAACTATTCATAAAGTTCTTCCTGGTTGGAATGGCTTATGAGAGTGTGGTATAGCATCATAAATGTGCGTTTGATGTCCACAAGTACATACATTCTAATTTTTACGGCATTACCATCGTCATCTAATAATAATGTAATGTCTTTATTTACTATCACCATCTTTGACATCTATGGAATGTCAACGAGTGAGATTTGCTTAATGCACTGGCCAAGGTTATCAGGGTTACAGCTAACTGCTAAATGTTTGCAAGAAAACTGTTAATGACAACATTGGGCCTCCACCGTAATTCATTCACTCCCTCCCTCCACATACCACATAGGCTACCAACGGTTAGATTAAATACGTAATTGAAGCGTAGGTGTTGAGGAGTATTTCTAAGCTGAAAAAGTCATCTGGCTTTAGCGAAATCAACATAAATGACTTAGGAAACTAAGTATTGATTAAAAGCGAGTTATTCAACATAATGGCATTAATTATAAGAACATAATGAGCAATAACAGTATAAATATCAGAGACCCTTGGCGACCCATTCAAAACTGCTTGCGACCCAATTTTGGGTCGCGACCCAGAGGTTAAGAACCACTGCCCTAGACCTAAACTGCACTCTCATTGGCCTTGTGTTTCCCTTACTATATTTACCCAGTCTCCTAACTTCTTCAATATCATCTCTCCAGTTGTTTCCTTCTTCATCGACATGCTAGATTAATGTTTTTACCTTGTTAATTTCTTCCTTATCCCTAGCTTTCCTCTCAATAATGTGCTCCTCTATATCCCCAAATACAATAATACACTTATTTCTATCTATTGTTTCACGCAGGACCTGTTCGTTTCTCCTCATAGCTTTTACTACCACTGATTCTAGATATTTATTTTCCCTTTCTGATTGTTTCTTTTGTTCCTCCATGATTTCCTTCATTGCCACTTCTTTCACTCTTCCTCCTTCGTCATTAACCCATTTATTGTGTTTCTCCTTAATCTCCTCCACATGTGTTTTTATTTCCTTGGTTTGCCCTTTGTATTCTTCAAGTTGTAATCTTAAAGCTTCATTTTCGTCCCGGAGTTGCCCCATATGAGTTTGAATTTCTTTTAGGCTAGCCCGACTCAAATCTTGTCCAGGCTCGATGTCCCCAGCCTGAGCACCACATATTGAACATATATAGCCTCAATCTGTGAACTAACACTCACCTTCCACTCCTGCATATCCTCCTTCCACCTTTTAATCTCATTCAGCTCACGTACAATTTTCCCTAGAATGCCCCCGCTCTCACCGACTTCAAATCCATCAAAGTCAGCCATATTTGTTTACATCCACTCGCATTCACTATCGCTTGAATTATTCTTATCACTCGAAATATCCTCACTTGATTTTAATCTCAAATTATTTTAATACTGCATTATAATACAGGACAACACAAAATATCCTTATACTCAAGTTTAGGTGAGTTTATTTGACGAGCGCTGTAAACAGCTTGCTAGATCAGCTGATTTTCGGGAGCGTGGGTGCAGAGGTGTTGTCTCGTCGGTGGTTCGTGTGTGTGTGTGTACTTACACTAGTTATATATGCGGGAGTGAGCATGCTCGTTAATTCCCGCCTCCTAAGATATGTTTGTCATACCGTGCTTTGAAACTATGCACTGATGGTGCAGACACTACTTCGGCTGGCAATTTGTTCCACCCACTAATCGAGTTGGTAGTAAATCTTTTACTTTCCAGATCAGATTTACTATTAGGCACTTTCAGTTTGTAGCTGTGACCTCTTGTTCTCTCACCTCCATCCCTCTCTGAAGTTTTCTTGGTCGATTTTGTCAATACCTCTAACACATTTGTATATCTGAATTTGCTGTCCTCGTTTCCTTCTCTGTTCCAGTGTAGGTAGATTCAATCTCTCGAGCCTCTCTTGGTACTCCAAATTTTCCAAACCTGGGATCATCCTCGTAGCTGCTCTCTGTACCCTCTCAATTTTGTGGATATGTTTCTTCATGTGAGGGGACCACACTACAGATGCATATTCCATCCTGGGTCTTATTATTGCCGTTATTATTTGTTTCATGGTGTTTTCATTAAGATAATTGAAAGACATCCTGATATTTGCCAATAGTGCTAGTGATTCTCTCACTATCTTATTTACATGGCTTTCTGGAGATATGTTATCCTTAAATTCTATCCCCGTCTTTTTCCTTTTCTGCTTTGGGAATCACTTAGTTTCATAGTTTATAGTCTTTTCTAGGTCTGTACTTGCTTTTACCCATTTCTAGAGTCTTACATTTCCCTGCATTGAACTCCATATTCCACTTGATGCTCCATTCATGGATCTTTTGCAAATCTGCTTGGAGTTCAAGGCAATCCTCCTGGGTTCTGATCGTTTTAAGCAGCTTAGCATCATGCTCATGTAGCTTGTTAGTCCCTCGGGTAAGTCATTTACAAATATTATAAACATGATTGGGGCTAGGACAGATCCTTGTGGTACTCCACTCGTAATTTGAGTCCAGTTTGACAATTTCCCCCTTACTGTTGTTCTCATCTGTCTTCCGCTAAAGTAGCTCTCCATCCATTTCAGCAGTTTGTCTCCTACTTTTCCCTCATGTTTTAATTTCCACAGCAATCTCTTGTTTGGAACTTTTGTCAAATGCCTTTTTAAAGTCTAGGTAGGCACAGTCTACCCATCCTTCCCTCTGGTCCACTGTGTCTATTACTCTAGAGTAAAAACTCAACAAGTTGCTTACACATGATCTGCCTCCTCTGAATCCAAATTGTCGGTCAGTAATTAATCTTTTGGATTCCAGGTAGTTCACCCATTTGTCCCTTATTAATCCTTCCAGAATCTTCATGATGCTCAATAGTGATACAGGTCTATAGTTCAGTGGTTTATCTCCGCTTCCTCCCTTAAATATAGGAATAATGTTTGCCCTTTTCCATTCTGTAGGTACTATCCCTGTGTCCAATGATTTGGTCATCATACAGTATCATATAATGGTATACTCCTTTCACTCAGTAGAGGTGGACATGATCTCGTCCTACATAAGAAACCTCAATAAAATATTTTGCCCGTTGGATCCCATAAATGTTTCCAAGCTACCAAGAGTCTATGATCACACAGTTGAGTTTATTTCCAAAATAATTAATAAGTGCTTCTCTGAAGGTAGCTTCCCACATTCTGAAAAGCATGCACTACTCCGACCTACTCTAAAGAAACCTGGACTTGATGTTGAGAACATGTTGAACTATCGTCCTGTCTCCAACCTGTCCTTCATATCAAAGATATTAGAGCGTGCAATACTTGACCAATTACAACCACTACTTCAGCAGAATGAAACTATCCCAATTTTTCAGTCTGCTTACCGACAGCATCATTCAACTGAAACAGCATTGATTAGAGTGCATAATGATCTAGTTGAGAACATTTGCAATGGTGTGGCCTCACTATTGGTCTTGCTTGATCTCTCTGCGGCTTTTGACACAGTGGATCACGAGTTGTTATTGAGTGATCTTTATGATTGTGGTGTGCGTGACTCCGCTCTCTTGCTTCTTGGGTCGTACTTGTCAGGTAGATCCCAGAGTGTGATGGTAAATCAAGTGGTCTCGGACTCGACACCCCTGCAGTATGGTGTTCCGCAGGGATCAGTTTTAGGTCCTATCCTATTTATAATTTATATTAGCAGTTTGTCTCTTCTGCTTCGTGCACATAATGTCACCTTTCACTTTTATGCAGATGACACCCAGATTTATGTGAGAATCACAAATATAGTTGATATACGGAGTAAGATGGAATTGTTGATGTCTGATATCAAGAAGTGGATGAGAGCGAGAAAACTTAAACTAAATGATGGTAAAACTGATATTCTCATCATCCGAGGAAATAGAAGAGCTGATGATATAGTAGGTGCCCTCTCCATCAATGTGGGTGGATCTCAGCTGCGACCGGCCAACTCTGTTCGAAATCTGGGTGTATATGTGAACTCCCGATTAGATTTCAAAGAGCACGTAAACCAGATAGTTAAAAGTTGTTACTTGCACATCAGAAATCTCTATTTGGTGAAGCCGTTTATAACCAGACGTTGCCTCCTGACGTTGGTTCACTCATTGGTCTTCTCTCGTGTTGATTATTGCAATGCCCTGTTGGTGGGTCTTCCAAATTATATTTTGAAGAAAGTTCAGTCTGTTCTTAACAGGGCCGCAAGGCTAATTTTTGGTGTTCCACCTAGAACTCCTACTACATCTCTTCACATAGAACTGCACTGGCTGCCAGTAAGAGCAAGAATAGAATTTAAGTTGTGTTTGGTGACTTTTAAGGTTCTCAAATTTGGTGAGCCTAGGTACCTTGCGGAGCTGCTCAGGCGCCCACCGGCACACCATGGTGTAGTTGTGCGTCATGACAATGACCCTTTTCGTCTTGATGAACCAAGGGCTTTCCAGCAGTCTTCTTTCTTTGAGAGGTCATTCTCCTACATGTCTCCGAGGTTGTATAACAGGTTGCCGCTGTCCATGAGACAACTGAGTTCTGTTGAATGCTTCAAGAGACAACTTAAGACTTTTCTCTTTGAGAGAAGCTATGATCTTGAGAGAGGTGTCATGACAGATGGCTATAGAGTTTAGGCTATTTTGCCACTGCTAGTGATTGTTAAATGTGTGTTGTATATAAGCCTTCTTTTGATGCATTGATTTTTGTTCTTTTTTCTTTCTCTTTTCGAGCGCTAGTGAATTCTTCGGAAAAATTGGCGCTTATGAGAAATAAGTAACATGCTTATTATTATTATTTATTATTATTACTCAGTTCCTTGGCATTTTCTTTTATAATCTAGCCTGATACTCTGTCCGGTCCGGCAGCTTTGTTTGGATCCACCTTACTCATTATGTCTATGAGCTCTGCTCTGTTAAATGTGACTTCCGGCATTTCCTCTGTACCTATCTCATTGGTTTCTGGTGCAATGAATTCTCCTTCTTTTGTAAATACTGATGCAAAATTTCTATTTAGTTCTTCCGCAATTTCTGTATCCTCTTCTATGATTCTGTTTCCACTTTTAATCTTTAGGATTGTGGCTTTTATCTTCCTTTTGCCATTTACAAACTTGAAAAACATTTTTGGATTCTTTTCATAGTTCTCCACTATCCCTTTCTCATAGTTTGCCTCTGACCTCCTCATTTCTGTGTACTCCTGTATTTGTTTCTCTCCTCTTTATACTTTTGCCTGTTATCTTCCGAATCCCAGTTTCTCATCTTTTTCCAGGCTTTGTTTTTTGCTTCCTGTGCTAGCCTACATTTGCGGTTAAACCATTCTTTGCGATTTCCTTTTTTTGTTATTAAATGTACTTTGAGACACATTTTTTTATACCAGTATCATAAATCTCCATGAATGCCTTGAGTTTTTTGTCTACCTCACTTTCAGATAACACCTGATCCCAATTTTGTGACTTGAAAAAATCCCGTAGTCCTGCGAAATCAGTTCTGGAATACATCCAGTGATTTTCCTTGTGCTTTTCCCTTTCCTTGGGTAGATTATGCTTCAATAGTAGGTCTATGTCGAGAACTGCATGGTCGCTTTTTCCTAGTGGGCATAGGTACTGAATACTTTGAACCTCCTCCTCCCTTCCTGTGAAGAGAAGGTCCAATCTAGCTGGTTGATCACTTCCCCTTACTCTTGTTGACTCTTTTACATGTTGGTATATAGAATTTTCCATGGCCATACTTAAAAATTCATAGCCCCAACTTTCCTCTCCTGTTCCGGGTTCAAGTTCTTCCCAATTCACTTCCTTGCAGTTAAAGTCCCCACACATGACTATTTCATCCTTTGAAGCAAAGATATTTTCTAGCACACTAATTGTTTCCTTACGCATTAGGCTATGCTCCTCCTTACTCCATGTCTTCGTCTTGGGAGGTACATACGCTACTATCACCACTATTTTTTAGTTTCCACCAATTTCTAGTGCTAAAACTTCTGCTGTTGAAGTTTCTAGTTTTATCTCAGACACAATCAAATCTTTCCTAGTAAGGATGCACACTCCACCTCCATGTCAAAATTTTCTGTCCCTCCTCCAAATCCTGTATTCAGACCATCCTAGCAGATTTATATCAAGTTCCTCTCTTAGTTTTGTCTCAGTGAGACATACTATTTCTGGTTTCTTAGTATTGAGTAAGTCTGTTAGTTCTAGTTTCTTAGAGATTAGCCCATCGACATTGCTATGTAGAATCCTTATACTTTCTAGTCCCTCATTACCTGCTCCAAGCGCCTTATCTGCGGCGGACTGTTCCCTACCCTCTTTTATTTTTAGTTTCTTTTTACCGAAAGTTTCATAATCTTCCCCTTTCTTACTCCGTAAAAAAAACTTATTCTTTTCTTGTTCTGTCCTCTTGCTATTTTCCTCCTTGGCGATTTTCCTTAGTTCAGCCTCCTTCTTTCTCTCTTCTTCTGGTAAGTCTCGCCTGATGTAGATTTTGTCCTTACCCTCTAACCCTTTTAGCCTAGCCGCTACTGCCATGATTTCATCACAAGTCCTTCTTGACTTAAATTCAATTTTTACCAGTCTATTGTATTCCTTTGTATATTTTCCCAGCCTAAACATGTCTGATATTTCCTCCTTCCAGGTGTCCTCCTCATCTTTAACAGATTCCAGAATATTGTTGATGCGACCTTCATCCTGCTCTTTTCGTTTTGTCCAGTCTAGTTCCTCCTTTTCTTCCACCCCTGATATTATGAGGCAGTTAGCCCTACGACTTTCTTCCTGGATGGCCTGAGAGTTTTAGTGGATGCCTTGCTTAACCATACTTTTTACCTGGTCCTTTATCCTAACATCTTGCTGTTTCTGTTCATCCAATATCTTCCTGAATTCGTCACTGTGTGCCTTCCTTACACTGTCTAAATCTTTTACCACTTGGTCTCTAGTCATTATTATTAAAATAGGGATTCGCACCAAGCCTAAAAAGACTATGTGGCACCAAAAGAAACTTTGTGGAAAAAAAAAAAAACATCGGAGGTGTTGTGGGGCAGGGCGCACTACGGAGTAGAGGAGAAGAAGACTAGGAAACACTAATTAAAGAAGCTGAAGGAGACGGGTATGGAGGAGAAACCGCATAAGATGTGGGAGGGAGAAAGTGGGGGACTCTCCGAGCATATCGGCTAAGACAAGGGGGCGATTAAGGGAGGATATGAAGGGGAATGCCTGCCGTCGGGCATTGGAGAAACGCGGACAGTCGATCAGGAGATGCTGGACAGACACTGGAATATGGCAGCAAGGACAGAGCGTGGGGACATCACAGGACATCAAATGACCATGCGTGAGCCTGGTGTGGCCGAGCCGAAGACGGGCTAGAGCGGTCTCCCATCGACGATTGCGATGAGAGGAAGACTTCCAAGGGAGGACGGAAGGTTTGACAGAACGCAGTTTGACATCAGACACCCTCATGGAGGTCCATTCGTCCTGCCAGCGCTGACGTAGTAATTGAGTAACACGCGGGAAGTAATCAGATGCAGGAATACGTCGTGGCACGAGTCGGTGAGAGGTAATAGCAGAGCGGGCGAAAAAATCAACCCGCTCATTGCCAGGCACTCCAACATGACTCGGGACCCAACAGAAAGACAGGGACTTCAATTTAGTAGCGATGCGGAACAACCATTCTTGAATCTCCAGCACTAAGGGGTTAACAGCGGGAAGAGACTGAATACTCTGAAGAGCACTAAGGGAGTCACTAAAAATTACAAAGGTATGCAGGTGTGAACAAAAAATAGTACGTAGGGCAAATAAAATAGCAAATAACTCGGCCGTAAAGACACTAGCACATGATTGGATGTGACGTTGGAAGGTCCGGTCCGGGAACACAACCGCAAACCCTGTACCGGCGGAGGTCTTGGAACCATCAGTGTACACTGGAACGGCTGAAGAGTGGCGTAGCAGATGTTCCGTAAACTGAGCATAAAGCAACTGTGGGGTTGAAGAGGCCTTAGAGGGGGGGGGGAGGGCAGCTGTACAAACGGTAGGGCGAGGGAGTAGCCATGGGGGGAACTCCGACTGTCGGAGGGGTAGCACCGATGGAATGGGAAAAGAGAAGGAGGCCAGTAAAGCAGAGACCCGACCGGGGAACGAAGTAGCAGACACTGATGGGGCTAAGCCGCAAGCCGTGGGAGGAAAACCAGCCGAACTGTGTTGCAGAAGGCGAAGATGACATCGAAGGGTCAGTTTATCCCGCCTGGATGATAGCGGTGGGACACCTGACTCAGCATAAAGGCTAATAACCGGAGTAGAGCGAAAAGCCCCTAGCGACAAGTGCAGACCGTGATGGTGAAGGGAGTCTAGGCGCTTAAGGTTCGTACGCGCAGCGGAGGCATATACCTGGCAGCCATAATCGATCTTGGAGAGAATAAGCGTTGTATGGAGGCGCAGAAGAGTCGTCCGGTCCGCACCCCAAGACAAGTGGCTAAGGGTTTGTAAGAGTTGAAGCCGTCGGGTGGTGGAGGTCAGTAACGAAGTAATGTGCGGGTACCATGTCAACCGAGTATCGAAAATGAGACCTAAGAATGGAGCTGAGGACCTGTAAGGCAGAGGGCGGTTATACAACGTAAGAACAGGATGCGGGACTGTATGGCGTTTTGTGAAGATGACGGCACAAGATTTCGAGGGCGAAAACCGAAAACCATGGGCCGTAGCCCACTGCGCAGCCGCATCAATGGCCTGCTGCATGAGATGTTGTAGGGCAGCGATATCCAAACCCACAGCGTAAATAGCGAAGTCGTCCACATACAAAGAAGCACAGACACCAAGAGGGAGGGAAGAAATAATACCATTAATAGCTAGGATAAAAAGGATGGTACAGTAAACTTCCGTTAATCCGAAGGGCAGCGGACCGGTCCTCGTTCGAATTAGTGGATTTTTCGGATTATCGGACGTTACCCCCCCCCCCCCCCAACTTTTTTTTGAAGACCCAAACCAAGACACAAACGCATGATAATAATGATAATAATGACTAATCATGACTTTAACTCACCTTATATGAAGAGAAGAGATGTGTAGCATTGAAGATAAGCCCCCAGCACCAGCCCCAACCCAGCCCCCAACCAGCCACTAGCCCCCTAGCCCCATATTAGTAACTTATAATCACTGCTCTGCACTGTAAGTGTACTTTAATGTAAAATGAACTTAAAAACTTATTTTTTTTTTGTATTTTGCTGGTTTTATATTTTTTGGGGGGTCCTTAAATCTACTACACTTCACTGATTATTACTCCACAGCCATATCCTCCAAGCCTTCAATATCTGAAGGGGGAGCTAGGGCTACCTCAGGAGTGGCTAGGCTGGCTGGGGCTACCACAGGGGCGGCTGGGGCTACCACAGGGGCGGCTGGGGCTACCACAGGGGCGGCTGGGGCTACCTCAGGAGTGGCTAGGCTGGCAGGAGCTACCACAGGGGTGGCTGGGGCTACCTCAGGAGTGGCCTTCACAGGGGATGCTAGGTCCTCCCAGCCTTCAAAATCAGCAGGAGGCATAGGTTCTGGTGTGGTAAGAGGTTCAGGTGAGCTGGTACGTGAGTCGTCTGTGAGAGGCATTGTTGCAGGTCTAGGGTTGTCTGGTTCATCTGATCGGCGGCCCCGTTGGTGCATGTTATGGATGTGCTCTGCAGTTATCCAGGAATAGGACAGCCTTGGTGTCCTCAGAAAGGCCAATCGACTTGAAGTAGGCCTTGACAGGCCCAAAAAATCGAACTATTGGGTGAATTCGGATTTGGCCTCAAATTCAAAAATTCGGACTATTGGGAGAATTCGGATTTGGCCTCAAATTGAAAAATTCGGACTATTGGGAGATTCGAATTATCGGTCGTCGGATTAACGGAAGTTTACTGTACTAAGAACACAACCCTGTGGGACACCGTCGTGTTGGGGGTATGTTCGTGAGAATGTATTCTGAAGCTTGACTCGGAAAGTACGATCACGGAGAAAGTTCTGCAAGAATACCGCCATGTTGCCAGACACACCAGAACGTAAAAGGGTACGAAGGATGTTGTATTTCCAGGCAGTATCATACGCTTTTTCAAGATCGAAGAATACAGCTAAAACCGACTTAGTGTCCGAAAAGGCATCGCGGATAGAAGTCGCCAATCTCAATAATGGGTCCAAAGTACTACGGCCCTTGCGAAAGCCATATTGAAAAGATGACAGGATGCTTCTTGATTCCAGGAGCCACATTAAGCGGGAGTGAACCATGCGTTCTAATAATTTGCCGACACAACTGACCAGGGCAATGGGACGGTAATCTGCTGGTGCATGGCCCGACTTACCCGGCTTAAGGAATGGGAGTAGGATGGCATGTCTCCACTCAGCCGGAAAAAAACCTGTGGACCACAGACGGTTGTAGATGGATAAGAGAAAGCCAAGCGCAGGTGGATATAAGTGCTTCAGCATCAAGTAATGGACACCGTCAGGGCCTTCACATGTATCCTTACAGGCTCCCAGGCTAGACTCAAGCTCAGCCCGGGAGAAGGGGGCATTGAAAAACTGATCAGATGATAAGGCGAAGTCAAGTCGCCTAAGTTCAGAACGGCGTTTATGCATCTGGAAGGAGGGCGGGAGATGGGAGCCAGTGCTAACATCACTGAAATGTTGTCCCAACATATTGGCCACCAGAGACGGATCGCCCACAATGCCAGCGTTGGTATGGAGGACTGGGGCCGGCGTAGGCGCATGTTTCCCTGCAATCTTCCTGACGCGAGCCCAGACTTGCGGAACAGGTGTATCTGCGTTGATAGTAGAGGCATACGACATCCAGCTATATTTTTTAGCAGAGCGGATTGTACGACGGAAGACGGCATTAGCCTGTTTGAAAAGAGTATACGCATCCCGCTCATATGGAGAGCCTTTTTTCCGACGGAAACTCTTCCACTTGGCTCTTTTATTGCGTAAAGCCGAAGTGCACTGAGCAGTCCACCACGGTACACACTTAGAAGACATACTCCGAGTGGTGCGTGGAATACAAGTATAGGCAGCATGGAGCACAAACATCAGGAAACTGGTAAGCATGGCATCAGGGTCCGGGAAAGCAGGGGTCGGATTAGACGGAACGGCGAGATCAGCGAAAGATGTCCAGTCGGCACGATCGAAACACCAACGGGGAGGGCGTGGCACTGGGGAGTAAGACGTAGGGGAGAGGGCAATCGGGAAGTGGTCAGTCGCACAGTAATCATTAACCTCTGAAGTGCGCACAGGGGTAAATGAAAACGTCCCCCTGTGCTGACGTATTTGAGGTTTTTCGTCACTAAAATATTCATTGTACCATTAATAGCATTAATAATTATCCATATGCGCCTATTATGGGTTGATTATAAAGGTATTAACCTGAAACAACAATAAAACGAGTGAAAACAGCGTTTGGATGGTCAAAATCGGAGATATAGCCCGCGAGTTGTATAATCTATGGGTGAGGCAAACTCCTTTCCCGCCAATTTCCCCCAAGGCCACTGAGACACAGTCGATCGATACTCTCTCTCTCTCTCTTGCACTCGATGGCCATCAGTGATGACAACACCCTGCTTGCAACTCGCTAATGTTAGCACGAAAATATACCTCAGAATAAGGGAATAATAGGGAAAATAGGTGATAACTGAGGAATAGGAGGAAAGTGGGGAAGGAGGGGAGGTAGAGGACTGAGATTTTGCATGGCCCAGGGGCCAAAAAAAAAAAAAAAAAAATAAAAAAAAAAAATAAAAAAAAAATTTTTTTTCGATGTAAAAAGTTGATTTTTAGTTTTACTTACTCCAGAGAGTCTTCCCGCAGTCCGCCGGCCGAACTCTAAAGAGTCTTCCCGCAGTTCCCGGGTTAAAGACCTTCCAAGTAAAATCCAAGGATAGTGTAGGGGAACACAGAGACAAGTCAATACATGAGAAGGTACGGGTGCCGCTATCAAAATGCGTAGAGGAACCAGTGTTTAAAAGAAATAAATCGTGTGTACGAATCAGAGCCTCAAGGGAACGACCCCATGTATTAACGGTAGAGTCACCCCACAGGGAATGCCTGCAATTAAAATCCCCTAAAAGGAGGAAAGGTGGAGGTAATAGAGAAAGGATCCCGTTTAATTCTGGAACATCGAGCGGGATCGAGGGGGAAAGGTATATGGAAACTACTGTAAGCCAGCGTGAAAGGAACACTCTGGCAAACGTGCATTTAAGAGAGGTACGGATAGTTAACGGAGACACTGGGACATCAAGATGTACGAGGAGGCAAGTAGCATACTGGGATTGGGGAGAACTTATATAGGAGTAAAAAGGTATTGGGGAGGGGGCATTAGATAAACGCGATTCTTGTAAACTAATAACAAGTGGGCTAAACCTAGAGATAAGGTAACGAAGATCAACACGATGTGCTGCAAAACTACGAATGTTCCATTGTAAAATGGACATTATAAAGACAAAAAAGAAGACGCGTACAAGAGGGAAGAAAAGACGTACACTATATACAACATACACTCTAACCTCCATTTAACGGATTCCGATTTAACGGATATCGGCAATAACGGTCAAAAAATGTAGGCCGGACAATGGACCCAGCAACGGACATAGTCCGTTGCTATAAAAAAGTTGGAGCAAAGTCCGTTGCTCTATCTATTTATCTCTCTAATGCTCCTACCTAAATCCCTTATACATTAACATAACTAGGTCTTATTTGGACTTTTTGTAATCTTTGAATCATTTCTAATATGATGGAATTGAAAAATATAATATCCTTCCAGCACATAGATAAATAATAAATAAGATAGTCAACAAAATATTTCAACTCTCCCCTCCGTGCCAGCAGAGACGGAAGATTTACGTTTGATAGATTTTTTGTTTTGTTTTTTTCCCTCGATATACACACTCTTTCTATTTATCTATCTCTCTAATTCATCTACCTAAATCCCTTATACATTACATAACTATGTCTTATTTGGACTTTTTGTAATCTTTGAATAATTTCTAATGTGATGGAATTGAAAAATATAATATCCTTCCAGCACATAGATAAATAATAAATAAGATAGTCAAAAAAATAGTTCAACCCTCCCCTCAGTCTAGACGCGGAGCTTCCGAGACGGAAGATTTACGTTTGATAGATTTTTTGTTTTGTTTTTTTCCCTCGATATACACACTCTTTCTATTTATCTATCTCTCTAATTCATCTACCTAAATCCCTTATACATTACATAACTATGTCTTATTTGGACTTTTTGTAATCTTTGAATAATTTCTAATGTGATGGAATTGAAAAATATAATATCCTTCCAGCACATAGATAAATAATAAATGAGATAGTCAACAAAATATTTCAACCCTCCCCTCCGTCTATGCGCCGAGCTTCCCAGACGGGAGATTTACGTTTGATAGATTTTTGTTTTTTTTTGTTCCCACGGTATACACAAAATGATGGGGAAATATTATAACATGTTTTTAATTGACATTTGTGTCGTTTTTGCTGATTATGAGTTGGTGGAAAATAAAATCTTTAATTCTATCATATCGGAAATGATTCACAGATTATATAGAGACCAAATAATATACACTTTTAAGTGTGTTCAATAGTTTTGCATTATCAATAGGGTGTAGCACAAGGGATTACCAGGATTTATTTCAGGTACAGTAAAAAAAAGGATGCATAACAGTTAAATGTCACAATCCGGACACCTGTACTCAACACCAAATTTTTCTCAAGGAATTTCCGGATTACATCCGGACTGGACAGTATTTAGCAGCAACGGACATTTAGCAGGAACGGACAGGTGCTTGCACGCATTTGTCCGTTAAATGGAGGGTGGAGTGTATTTACAAAAGACAGGTAACACCGTGGGTGGAAAATATAGCCAAGAGAGGCTAACGATGGGAAATAAGAGCAGGAATTGGAGAAGACGTTGAAGGGGAAGACTGGAAACCGGGGGGCATAGGGAGGTCTAACAGAGAAAGAGGAGAGGAAGGAGGAGGGCCGGAAGAGGGAGGAAGGACGGACGGCGGGTGGGAAGAGAAGGAGGGGGTAAGGGCAGGAGAAGGAAGAGGGGGAGGGTCAGGAGGAGGAAGAGGAGGGGGGCCCGGAGGAAGGCCAGAAGGGGGAGTGGAGGAAGAGGACGGGGCAGGGGAAGGCGGGAGAGGGGAAGGCGGGAGAGGGGTAGGGGGGAGAGAAGAGGGGGTAGGATGAACTTCGGCGTGAACAGTAGAAGGTGGTGGGTGGGAAGAACGGATAAATTTGTCAATCTGAGGTAGGGTTTCGTAGGAGAACTCTAGGGATGCAGGGACGGGAGGAGGAGGAGACTGGACGGAGAGAGGAGAAAGGGAAACAGAAGGAGAAGGAGGGGACTTCTTCTTCTTCTCGCAGGGACTTGAGCACCGCACATCACGGAGACCACCCTTACGTTTAAAAGAGGAAGCGGGCGAGGAAGAACGGAGCACAGGAGCCCGTTTGGTAGAGGAGAAGGGAAGTTTAGAGCGAGTAGGAGATTTGGGGCGACTAGAAGAGGAAGATGACGGAGAACGGGGGGGAGGCTTGGAACGGTGAGAGCGTGGAGGGAGACTAGAAGAGGAGGAACAAGGAAGAGAGCAAGAGGAAGGGGCAGAAGTAGAAGGACTGAGAACAGAGAAAGTGTTAGACAAAGGGACAGAAAAGGAAGAGACGGAAGGACGAACGGAGGAGACTGAAGAGGAGGAAGGAGAAAATCCAGGAGAAGCACCGGTAAAAGGAAGGGAGGCAGATGACGAAACTGGTGCGACCGGGGGGACGGAGGGAGCGGAGGCGGTGGAAGGAACCGAGGAACCAGAAAAAGGGGGGGGCGTGGTAGAGGGAGGCAAAGAAGAGGAGGGAGGAGACAGAGTCTTGGAAAATGACTGAGGGGTGAAGCCCAAGCGACGAGCCTCTTGGCGGGCTGCGGTGAGCGTAAGGCCGTGTCTCGCTTTGAGGACAGCAACCTCAGACTCGAACAGATGAACGGGGCAAATCTTAGAGTCGGCCGAATGAGACCCGCGGCAATTAAGGCAGAACTGGGACGTTGACTGACATTCGCCAACGGCATGTCCGGACTGCGCACAGCGCGGGCAGAGTGGGCTCTCAGCGGCTGTACGGCAGAGCTTAGCCGGGTGGCCGAAACGCCAGCAGCTGCGACACTGGAGTGGACGGGGAAGAGACGCAGTCACGGGGAGGCGAGTACCACCGACAATAACATGGGCAGGAAGGGAAAGTCCATCAAAAGAGATCTTGGCAATGTTAGCGGGATGGCGGCGAAGGTCGCGAGGAGGGATAGTGTAGCACACCACACTAACCACCTTGTGGTCTTGAGCGACAACGATGTCCTTGACGAGGTCGGCGCAATCCGCGAAAGGACGACCCCCGAGACGGATGGAAGTGGGGATCAGGACAGTCCCTGTACAGGAGTTGAGTCGTTGATCTTTTTGAGCCGGGATGGGGGTGCCAGAACAATCGACGAAAGAGGACATAGCAGTTGCCTGAAGTTCGTTTTGGACGGTAACAAGACGGGAGGCATCATGGCGGGAGTGGAAGGTGACGTCCTTTCCCACCTGTTGAAGGAGACGCAGGTGGAAGAGGAGGTCATCACCGGCTAGAGGCGCAGAAGCAGGGATGGAGAAAACTTAGTAAAGGAAGGAGGTGCAAAGAGAGAGGACATAGGGAGGACCGAGGAGCGAGGACGAGAAGAGGACGAAACTGGAGAAGAAGAGGAAAGAGAACGAGGGAGGGAGGGCAGAAAAGGGGCGAGGGTGACAAGACTAGAGGGAGAAGAGGAAGAAGAGGAAGACGCAGAAATAACTACAGGAGAGGAGATGAAATCCTGGGTAGTGGAGGGCGGAGAAAGACGTGACGAAGACGGAAGGGTAGGAGAAGGATTCGGAACGGTAATGGACGAGAGGGACGAGCGACGACCGAGGGATAGTTCAGCGGGCCGGTCGAGAGCACCCAAAACCATCCCCGACTCACCGTGCTCCCGCGGTGAACCGGACTGACAGCCAGACAACAGACCCCCAAGTGGCAGGCTGCATGCCACAAGGGGCTCACTCACCGGAACCACTAAAGCAGAAGCCATAAACAGGGAAGAACAGGGAAAAAAGCATAAGTCGTCACCATAGCAAGAGAAAAGGGGGTAAAGCATGGAAGAAGATACTGCGGTTACCAGGTGCCCCTGGCAACAAAAGGGAGAAAGACCTCCGCAGGGCCACGAAACCCAGAATGCGGCCAATTGAGATGGGACAGGTCTCGGCTTTGAGCTAGGGACCTTGTACAACCCGGGCATTTGTCCTGCAGCTTTGTCCCAATTAGTTTCTTTTTACCGAAAGTTTCATAATCTTCCCCTTTCTTACTCCGTAAAAAAAAATTATTCTTTTCTTGTTCTGTCCTCTTGCTATTTTCCTCCTTGGCGATTTTCCTTAGTTCAGCCTCCTTCTTTCTCTCTTCTTCTGGTAAGTCTCGCCTGATGTAGATTTTGTCCTTACCCTCTAACCCTTTTAGCCTAGCCGCTACTGCCATGATTTCATCACAAGTCCTTCTTGACTTAAATTCAATTTTTACCAGTCTATTGTATTCCTTTGTATATTTTCCCAGCCTAAACATGTCTGATATTTCCTCCTTCCAGGTGTCCTCCTCATCTTTAATAGATTCCAGAATATTGTTGATGCGACCTTCATCCTGCTCTTTTCGTTTTGTCCAGTCTAGTTCCTCCTTTTCTTCCACCCCTGATATTATGAGGCAGTTAGCCCTACGACTTTCTTCCTGGATGGCCCGAGTGTTTTCGTGGATGCCTTGCTTAACCATACTTTTTACCTGGTCCTTTATCCTAACATCTTGCTGTTTCTGTTCATCCAATATCTTCCTGAATTTGTCACTGTGTGCCTTCCTTACACTGTCTAAATCTTTTACCACTTGGTCTCTAGTCATGCCCCAAGCATTTTTACCTTCAGAGATACTGGTGTCTAGCCTAGTCATTATCACTGCCTTTTCTCTCTCCACTAACTCCAACCTGTTCTTCAACTCACCATTCTCTGTAACAATTTCCTTCTTAACCCGGCAAGCGCGATAGGCCTCACGGAAGGCTTCCTATAGGGAACGCGATAGGCCTCACGGAAGCAGGACCATAAAAAAAGCTTTCCAAAAAAAAAAAGGGCCTATCAAAAAAAAAAAATTTGTCTCTAGGTGAGATAATTCCCCTCCAGTACTCATCCATGTAAATCTCACCCACCCCCCTCCCCTCCTTCCCCACCTTATTCCCCCCTCCCTCCCCTCCTCAATTATCACCTATTTTCCCTCTTATTATCATCATTTATCGGTTATTTTTCTCTCCCGCGATAATGTAGCACAAGTGGGTTGCAGAAAAGATCGATATGTACCACACACACACCAGCCCAGACCGCCCCGCCGCCCTCAGTTACCTCACAGACAGCGAGAGAGGAGGGTTGACTGCAGCTCTCTCTCGCCTGACATTACGACCGGGTGGCCAATATCTTCGGTTTTCACCACCCAAATGCTTTTCCCACTTATTTTAGCACTCTTGAAGGTTCATATATACATCATATATGTAAAATAAAAGCATACCGAAAACAAATAATGGTCTATATTGTAAATATAACGAATTCTGTCAGAATCCAAGGCTAGAAATACACAAATAACTACCCTAGCTCCTAGGGCTATTTAGCGCTTAACAGGTTAACTATCTCCAAGCCAGTCACTCGGTCCTCCAATTTCTTGATTTTGTTCAACAGCATGAAGCAAAATTTTCCAGTGTCCTCTGCGGTCCATGTTGTCATGAAACCGGGAAAATCCGGCTCTCCCTCCGATTCGTCACTCCCGCCTTTATCACCCCTCCCCCCCTCAGCCCCCTCGTCACCTTCATTCACCATCTTCCCCACCTAATTCCTCTTGAAGTTGGAACCAAATATCTTGCCTCTTGTGCTGGGTAATACTTAACCCTCCAGCCCCGGTTATGTATTATATATATATATATATATATAGGCAGACCCAGTAGTGCTAATTGGGGAGTAGGGTACGGACTGGAGGAGTGGGATGGTGTAATTGATGAAGGAATGGTAGATGGATTAAGGATTATGTTTAGTAATGTGGATGTGTTTACTCAGGATAAGAAAAGAGAACTGATATGTAGGTTGCAGGATGAAGAGGAAAAACCTGATGTCATAGCCCTACAGGAAGTAAGACCAAAAAATGTTAGAATTGAAAGGGAACTGGTGGAATATAGTTTGGAGGGTTTTGAGTTATACGAGAGAAATGCTATTAGAGCAGAGGTTGGAAGAGGACTGTTTATTTATGTAAGAAAAGAGCTCAAGGTTAATGAGGTGGATATGAGACAGCAGTATTGTGAGTATTTGTGTATTGAAGTATTATTATTATTAAAATAGGGATTCGCACCAAGCCTAAAAAGACTATGTGGCACCAATAGAAACTTTGTGGAAAAAAAAACAAACATCGGAGGTGTTGTGGGGCAGGGCGCACGACGGAGTAGAGGAGAAGAAGACTAGGAAACACTAATTAAAGAAGCTGAAGGAGACGGGTATGGAGGAGAAACCGCATAAGATGTGGGAGGGAGAAAGTGGGGGACTCTCCGAGCAAATCGGCTAAGACAAGGGGGCGATTAAGGGAGGATATGAAGGGGAATGCCTGCCGTCGGGCATTGGAGAAACGCGGACAGTCGATCAGGAGATGCTGGACAGACACTGGAATATGGCAGCAAGGACAGAGCGTGGGGACATCACAGGACATCAAATGACCATGCGTGAGCCTGGTGTGGCCGAGCCGAAGACGGGCTAGAGCGGTCTCCCATCGACGATTGCGATGAGAGGAAGACTTCCAAGGGAGGACGGAAGGTTTGACAGAACGCAGTTTGACATCAGACACCCTCATGGAGGTCCATTCGTCCTGCCAGCGCTGACGTAGTAATTGAGTAACACGAGGGAAGTAATCAGATGCAGGAATACGTCGTGGCACGAGTCGGTGAGAGGTAATAGCAGAGCGGGCGAAAAAATCAACCCGCTCATTGCCAGGCACACCAACATGACTCGGGACCCAACAGAAAGACAGGGACTTCAATTTAGTAGCGATGCGGAACAACCATTCTTGAATCTCCAGCACTAAGGGGTTAACAGCGGGAAGAGACTGAATACTCTGAAGAGCACTAAGGGAGTCACTAAAAATTACAAAGGTATGCAGGTGTGAACAAAAAATAGTACGTAGGGCAAATAAAATAGCAAATAACTCGGCCGTAAAGACACTAGCACATGATTGGATGTGACGTTGGAAGGTCCGGTCCGGGAACACAACCGCAAACCCTGTACCGGCGGAGGTCTTGGAACCATCAGTGTACACTGGAACGGCTGAAGAGTGGCGTAGCAGATGTTCCGTAAACTGAGCATAAAGCAACTGTGGGGTTGAAGAGGCCTTAGAGGGGGGGAGGGCAGCTGTACAAACGGTAGGGCGAGGGAGTAGCCATGGGGGGAACTCCGACTGTCGGAGGGGTAGCACCGATGGAATGGGAAAAGAGAAGGAGGCCAGTAAAGCAGAGACCCGACCGGGGAACGAAGTAGCAGACACTGATGGGGCTAAGCCGCAAGCCGTGGGAGGAAAACCAGCCGAACTGTGTTGCAGAAGGCGAAGATGACATCGAAGGGTCAGTTTATCCCGCCTGGATGATAGCGGTGGGACACCCGACTCAGCATAAAGGCTAATAACCGGAGTAGAGCGAAAAGCCCCTAGCGACAAGCGCAGACCGTGATGGTGAAGGGAGTCTAGGCGCTTAAGGTTTGTACGCGCAGCGGAGGCATATACCTGGCAGCCATAATCGATCTTGGAGAGAATAAGCGTTGTATGGAGGCGCAGAAGAGTCGTCCGGTCCGCACCCCAAGACAAGTGGCTAAGGGTTTGTAAGAGTTGAAGCCGTCGGGTGGTGGAGGTCAGTAACGAAGTAATGTGCGGGTACCATGTCAACCGAGTATCGAAAATGAGACCCAAGAATGGAGCTGAGGACCTGTAAGGCAGAGGGCGGTTATACAACGTAAGAACAGGATGCGGGACTGTATGGCGTTTTGTGAAGACGACGGCACAAGATTTCGAGGGCGAAAACCGAAAACCATGGGCCGTAGCCCACTGCGCAGCTGCATCAATGGCCCGCTGCATGAGATGTTGTAGGGCAGCGATATCCAAACCCACAGCGTAAATAGCGAAGTCGTCCACATACAAAGAAGCACGGACACCAAGAGGGAGGGAAGAAATAATACCATTAATAGCTAGGATAAAAAGGATGGTACTAAGAACACAACCCTGTGGGACACCGTCGTGTTGGGGGTATGTTCGTGAGAATGTATTCTGAAGCTTGACTCGGAAAGTACGATCACGGAGAAAGTTCTGCAAGAATACCGCCATGTTGCCAGACACACCAGAACGTAAAAGGGTACGAAGGATGTTGTATTTCCAGGCAGTATCATACGCTTTTTCAAGATCGAAGAATACAGCTAAAACCGACTTAGTGTCCGAAAAGGCATCGCGGATAGAAGTCGCCAATCTCAATAATGGGTCCAAAGTACTACGGCCCTTGCGAAAGCCATATTGAAAAGGTGACAGGATGCTTCTTGATTCCAGGAGCCACATTAAGCGGGAGTGAACCATGCGTTCTAATAATTTGCCGACACAACTGACCAGGGCAATGGGACGGTAATCTGCTGGTGCATGGCCCGACTTACCCGGCTTAAGGAATGGGAGAAGGATGGCATGTCTCCACCCAGCCGGAAAAAAGCCTGTGGACCACAGACGGTTGTAGATGGACAAGAGAAAGCCAAGCGCAGGTGGAGATAAGTGCTTCAGCATCAAGTAATGGACACCGTCAGGGCCTTCACATGTATCCTTACAGGCTCCCAGGCTAGACTCAAGCTCAGCCCGGGAGAAGGGGGCATTGAAAAACTGATCAGATGATAAGACGAAGTCAAGTCGCCTAAGTTCAGAACGGCGTTTATGCATCTGGAAGGAGGGCGGGAGATGGGAGCCAGTGCTAACATCACTGAAATGTTGTCCCAACATATTGGCCACCAGAGACGGATCGCCCACAATGCCAGTGTTGGTATGGAGGACAGGGGCCGGCGTAGGCGCATGTTTCCCTGCAATCTTCCTGACGCGAGCCCAGACTTGCGGAACAGGTGTATCTGCGTTGATAGTAGAGGCATACGACATCCAGCTAGATTTTTTAGCAGAGCGGATTGTACGACGGAAGACGGCATTAGCCTGTTTGAAAAGAGTATACGCATCCCGCTCATATGGAGAGCCTTTTTTCCGACGGAAACTCTTCCACTTGGCTCTTTTATTGCGTAAAGCCGAAGTGCACTGAGCAGTCCACCACGGTACACACTTAGAAGACATACTCCGAGTAGTGCGTGGAATACAAGTATAGGCAGCATGGAGCACAAACATCAGGAAACTGGTAAGCATGGCATCAGGGTCCGGGAAAGCAGGGGTCGGATTAGACGGAACGGCGAGATCAGCGAAAGATGTCCAGTCGGCACGATCGAAACACCAACGGGGAGGGCGTGGCACTGGGGAGTAAGACGTAGGGGAGAGGACAATCGGGAAGTGGTCAGTCGCACAGTAATCATTAAAGACCTTCCAAGTAAAATCCAAGGATAGTGTAGGGGAACACAGAGACAAGTCAATACATGAGAAGGTACGGGTGCCGCTATCAAAATGCGTAGAGGAACCAGTGTTTAAAAGAAATAAATCGTGTGTACGAATCAGAGCCTCAAGGGAACGACCCCGTGTATTAACGGTAGAGTCACCCCACAGGGAATGCCTGCAATTAAAATCCCCTAAAAGGAGGAAAGGTGGAGGTAATAGAGAAAGGATCCTGTTTAATTCTGGAACATCGAGCGGGATCGAGGGGGAAAGGTATATGGAAACTACTGTAAGCCAGCGGGAAAGGAACACTCTGGCAAGCGTGCATTTAAGAGAGGTACGGATAGTTAACCGAGACACTGGGACATCAAGATGTACGAGGAGGCAAGTAGCATACTGGGAATGGGGAGAACTTATATAGGAGTAAAAAGGAATTGGGGAGGGGGCATTAGATAAACGCGATTCTTGTAAACTAATAATAAGTGGGCTAAACCTAGAGATAAGGTAACGAAGATCAACACGATGTGCTGCAAAACTACGAATGTTCCATTGTAAAATGGACATTATAATGACAAAAAAGATTAAAAAGAAGACGCGTAC
>JBAKBP010016477.1:27500-51739 GCA_037953745.1 Lithodes maja | reverse complement strand
CTACTGCCCTGCCACTAACGTGGCAGGACTAGGAAGTTAGTAGGGGACATATGGGTTAGTAACTGAGGGGAGGATAAAGTTATTCATTTACAAACGCAGTCAGTCGCGGGTTTGATGCGAGATATTTGTCTAGGCGGAATTTAAATGAATCAACGGTGCTGCAGTCTATAACGTTTCGGGGAAGCCCATTCCACAAGTTGACAACTCGATTGAAGAAGAAATTCTTAGATTCTTGCGAGTTAAAAGATTTACCAATAATTTTGCAACCGTTTCCCCGTGTGTAATTAGATTGGTCGATAGTGAAGTACTTACTACAGTTCATATTGTCGATGCCTTTGATGATTTTGAACACTTGAATTAAGTCGCCTCTTAATCTGCGCTGGGTTAAAGGAAATAGATTTAATTCTCTAAGACGCTCTTCGTATGGTTTGTTCTTTAGGCTAGGTATCATTTTGGTAACTCTACGTTGAACTCGTTCTAGCTTGTTTATATCTTTTTGGTAATAAGGGCACCAGGATTGAACGCAGTATTCAAGAAGAGGGCGGACTAAGGAATTGTAAAGGGTTAGGATAACTTCTTTGGATTTATGCTCAAATGACCTGCCTATAAAGCCAATTATTTTGTTTGCCTTCTTAACAACTTCTGAACATTGTTGACTCGGTTTTAGGTTACTCGATATTGTTACTCCCAGATCAGTTTCTCTGTTTACATTCTTAAGCTGAGTGCCATTCATCGAATAGTTTGCTTTCTCATTTAGGTATCCGACATGTAGTACTTTACATTTATCCGCATTGAAACTCATTTGCCAAATTTGGGCCCAACATGACAATTTATCTAGATTGTGTTGCATATCGTCAACTTGTTCTTTTGAGAGTACGCTATTTGCAATTTTTGTATCGTCAGCAAATTTTGAGATTGTGCAGGTGAGACCCTCATCTATGTCGTTGATGTAAATTAGAAAGAGAATTGGTCCTAGTACCGATCCCTGGGGTACCCCGCTACTTACATTGGTCCATTTAGATGCCTTACCGTTTATGACTACTCTTTGCTTTCTGTTGTTGAGCCAATTTTCTATCCATTTCAACACACCGTCTTGTATTCCATGCGCTTTTAGTTTTAGCAGTAAACGTTTGTGGGGAACTTTGTCAAAGGCCTTTTGAAAATCAAGGTATATAATATCTACAGCTTTACTCTCATCGTAGAGGTTGAGGATATCGTGGAAGAAGTCTAAGAGGTTTGTTAAACAGGAACGTTTTTTACGAAAGCCGTGTTGAGTATCTTTAAGTATGTTATTTTCCTCTAAGTGATTTACGAGTCTGTCTCGTATGACCGTTTCTAGCATTTTACATACAACTGAGGTTAAGCTAATTGGACGATAGTTACTGGGTAGGGATTTGCTGCCTTTTTTGAATATCGGTGTTACGTTGGCTAGCTTCCACTGATCAGGCATAGTTCCAGACTGCAAGGATTTATTGAATAGTAATGTCAGTGGTTTGGAGAGCTCATTCTTAGCTTCCTTTAGAACTCTAGGCGAGATTGTATCAGGTCCTGGCGTTTTATTTACTTTGAGTTTATCTAAACAATTCAATACTTCTCTCTCTGTAACGGTGATATTGCTTAGAACATCTGAATTATCAATCTGAATCGGCGATGGTGTAGGGATATCACTGAGGTCTTCGGTTGTAAAAACTGATGCAAAGAAGGTATTGAGGGCATTACTCATTTGTACTTCGTCTTTGGTGTATTCTCCTTTTTCATCGACTAACGGTCCAACAGTTGAAGTAACTACTTTTTTCTTTCTGATATAACTATAGAATTCTTTCGGGTTTGTTTTACTTTGATTCGCAATATGTAACTCTAAGGTCTTTTTACTTTGCTTAATTAACTTTTTGGCTTTGCGTCGTAGCTCTACAAATTTCACCCGTTCTTCGTCATTTTGTGAGGATTTTAATCTATCATTAGCAAATTTTTTAGCAAGCAGGCAGTTTGAAATATCTTTATTCCACCATTTGGGCTTATTATTATGGCCTGGACGCCGTATTTTCGATGGTATGCAGTCTTGCACTGCTTTTAGGTAAGTGGTTTCGAATAACTTCCAAGATGTATTTATGTCGTTATTGTTAATTAAAAAGCTCCAGTCAGTTTCTTTAAACATAGCTCTAAGTTTATGGAAGTTTGCTTTCTTGAAATTAGGGACTTTTTCGATGCTACTATTTGGTTCGTTACTAGTAAACTTTAAAGTGAAAGTTATCGTACGATGGTCGCTGTTACTGAATTCATCACCAACATTCAAATTCTCTATCAATTCTTCTTTTGTTGCAAGTACAATGTCAAGAACGTTATTACCACGGGTCGGCGTTCGAACAAATTGATAAAGCGAACTCTCTTGCAAGTTCGTATACAAGTCATGTCCGGAGTGTGAAGTAAGAGTATCGCCCCACTTGGTCACAGGTAAATTAAAGTCGCCAAAAATTACGGTATCTTGTGAGTTACTTACATCTGCAATTTGTTCGTAAATTTCTCGGTCAGTTTGCACTGATTGAGCTGGAGGTCTGTATATTAACGCAAGTATTATTTTTGTACCTTTATTATTCTTTATTAGCACAAAAGATGTGTCGACGTTCACAATTTGAGGTTTTGACACGAGGGTCGGGTTAAGACTTTCTTTGATATAAAATAAAACGCCACCTCCATTTTTATTTATTCGGCTGTTCTCAAACATTACATAACCGGGAAGTGAATACTCTGCTAAAAAGTCTCTATCTTCTGTATTGAGCCAAGATTCTGTTATGCCAATCACATCATAATTTTCTGTAAACACTAGTTCCTCTAAATCTGAAAATTTATTGCGTATGCTACGAGCGTTTGCATAGAAAACCTTTAAAGTTGCGGTTTTAGAACTCGCAGAACGTTCTTTCATCGAATTTTTGGTTCTGGTCGGATCTACATTTACATTCATGGCTGTCCTCGGTCCTCGGTCGTTATCCCTGACGGTTTTGAATTTGGGTCGTGTTGGTGGAGATTTATCCAAATTCGCGGTTCTTGACGGATTAGTATTTAATTCCTTTGTAGGTTGCCGTCCTCGCTGTCTTCGGTCCTCCTTCCTGGTTGTCCTGTGCTGAGTCGATTTCTTCTCCGAAAATCCTTCACCGCATCGTTGAGAAGACGCCCAAAACGTGCTGCTCCCACCTGGTTCAGATGAACTCCATCGTCCGAAAACAAATAGTCATCGTAGTAGAAATTGTCCCAGGTGTCGACGAATCCCACGTTCTCCTTCCTGCAGAGGTTTGCTAGACAACGATTTGTGCTGGTGGCTATGTTGTAAAATCGGCTCTCTACACCGAGCCGGGGGACGATTCCTGAGACGATGATCCTTGATGACTTCTCCTTAAACGACTTGATCAGCTGCTGGTACTTTAAAAGCAAATCTTCCGACCGGGTTCGCTGCACATCGTTGGATCCAACGTGGATGACGTACATTGTATTAGCAGGGGCCAGCTTTGATACTTCGTCAACTGCTGCAACTACGTCATCCACACCACCACCAGGGATACAAAAACGCTTCCTGGTCTTAGGTGCCCTGGCGCAAAACTCTGTGAGCTGACCACGTATCATCGAGTCTCCCACGAGCCGGACTTCTTCTATTTCCTCTTCGTCATCTGAGTCTGCGAGTATCTGGAAACGGTTTTGACACTCGGTAATCGGTATGTGTTTCCTGGTCTTGGGGCAAACGTTGTTCCTCACGACATGGAAGTTGTCTTGAGGGGGAAGAGAGTCACTATTTGTATCTTGAGTATCGGATACATCAGCTGAAGTGGCTACTGTAGGCGTTGAATTGTTGGCAGTTGACGTTGGGGCGTTGGTGGCTGCTGGAGTTGCGGTGACAATTGAAGTTTGTGGTACTCCAACGTTGAGTGTTACAAACTCTTGGAGTGATTCCAGCTTCATGGTGAGGACGTTGATCTTGTTGTAGGCTTCATCTAATTTCACTGTAAAATTCTCTCGTTGCTGGCAGAGCCGGCAGTCTTGAAGATCGATAGTAGCAAACATGGACTCGCCAAACCTACCGGCGCAGTTCGCACAAGCGCGAGGCATGGTGACAGTCACTTTCTTCAGATCACTTCACTCACTTAAAAAACAATTCACTCACTTTAAAACACTTCACTCACTTTAAAAACACTTCAATCACTTCAACCGAAAACAAATATGCTGAAATACGCAGAAATAGGTTATCAGGGGTGATAGCCTAACCGAAAACAAAAATGTTGAGATACGCAGAATTAGGCTTCCAGGGGCGATAGCCTAACCAAAAGTTTTTTTTTTTAAATTGAAATACGCAATAATAGGCTACCAGCGTTGAATAGCCTAACCGAAAATAATAAAATTGAAATTCGTAGAAATAGGCTACTAGGTGTGATAACCTAACCTTAAACAAATATATGTATAACAGAATATGTAACTAAATATACAATTCACCAAATAGAGATTATATAAAAATAAAGTGTGACTGCACACAAGGGGTTAATATACTGTGTCAACAGATGGCCCTGGTGTCACTGTAGCCTAGTAAAGCAGTAGCCTACTCTTTTTAGATAAAAAAGTGTATCAGTCAAAGGTTATTACAAGAACGTGCAAGCAACAACTAAAATTACAGATATATACTGTATAGCTACAGTAGGATACTAAATACAATATCTACAAGAGTTAATAATAAAACAGATTGGCTGGCTATAGGCTAGGCTAGGTTTGGGTTAGGTCAAAAGCTTGGCAGGTTGGGTTAGGCTAGGTTAGTTTGTACAAATACCACCCTTAGCTTAAAGTAAAATCAGTCTGAGGAGAAAAAGTCAAGAATATATCTAGGGGGAAAAGATAAATGAATGCACTTAAATTTGGTACAAAATTTGCTGGAATTTAATGTATAATCCCCCCAAAAGGTTTGTTTACAAAATGGCGTCGGCGTTAGTCTCTGTAGGCAGGTTAGTTAGTAAACAATATTGTTTATTAGCAAATTAATATGCAAAGCTTTACTTACATACAAGGCAGTTAAATAGATACTTACTACAGTAGGTAATGGGTACAATTAGGGGCTACGATTTTATATAAAATAGTAATAAGAGAGCGTTTGTTTACAAAGCAAAACAAAACAATAGATGGCGCTAGTGGCGCCCTGTCCGAGCAGGAGTCTTGTGATAAACACAAAGTTTATCAGTCAATACACAGCGAAATATCGTGCAGTGTTACTTACTAAGCTACAGGATGGTTAAACGTGCTCTTAACCACCGTTCATGCACAAGAATGAAGAGGATGAGTAGTTAATACTCAAATTATGATCGATATCGTGAGAGCGTTGACAAAGCGTCTGCAGCGTCTGGCGGTAGCACTAATGTGAGTTACTACAGGGTGAGGCCACCATAGCTTTGTGTAGGTCCCAAGATATCCCTGTGCCTGGGGTAACGCTCCTTTTGGGGAATGATGTAGCAGGTGAGAAGGTCCGACCAGACCCCATTTTGTCACTTTCCCCTGTTAACGAGCCACTAACCGGTGAGCTCGAAAAGGAGATGCCAACAGTTTTCCCTGTGTGTGCTGTCACACGTTCAATGTCTCGAGTAGCAGTTCCCTCCGACAGAAATGTACCGAATGTAAGAGTTGATGAAAGGGATGATGAGAGTGTGAATGACGCTCCAACTGTGCCTGATGATGTGACTGAGGTGGATTTATCTGACACCTTTATGGCTCCTCTTGACCCTAACGATGACTATGAAACCCCTCCAAATTGTCCTAGTGGCCTGGTAGAGCTACAGAGAGATGATAGTGAATGCAAGGAGTTAGCTGCCAGGTCCGTGAGTGAAGAGGAATGTGAGAAGGAGGGTGGTGAATGTTTCTACCTCAAAGGAAGAGTATTGTGGCGAAGATGGAGACCGCCACACAGACCAATCGATGACGGGGCTTGGGACGTCCATCAAGTAGTAGTCCCCAAACCTTGTCGTAAAGATATCATGGAAATGGCACATTGTATACCATTGGCAGGACACCTAGGTGTGAGAAAAACTCTAGACAGAATCAGAGCCCACTTTTACTGGCCAGGAATGCGTGCAGATGTAGTGGAGTTTTGTAGAGTGTGTCACACTTGCCAGATGACCGGAAAACCCAATCAGAAGGTGCCTGTACATCCTCTGGTACCCTTGCCCGTTTTCGAGAATCCTTTTACTCGGGTGGTAGTGGACATTGTAGGCCCATTGCCTAAGACTTCCCAAGGTAACATTTATTTATTAACTATCATGGACATGGCAACTCGCTACCCAGAGGCTATACCCTTAAGGACTACCTCTGCTCCAACTGTCCTCAAGGAACTGCTCAAATTCTTCACCAGAATGGGTTTCCCTCATGAGGTGCAAAGTGATCAAGGAACTAATTTTACCTCTAACATTTTTCAGCAGTCCCTGAAGGAGTTGGGTATCGAGCATGTTAAGTCTAGCACCTACCACCCAGAGAGTCGAGGGGTTCTCGAACGATATCATCAGACATTAAAGGGAATGTTACGTAAATATTGTACAGAGACCGGAGTTGAGTGGGATAAGGGGGTACCTTTTCTTTTATTTGCTACTCGTGAGGTTCCAACTGAATCCCTGGGTTTTTCCCCTAATGAGCTAGTTTTCGGTCACCAGGTAAGAGGTCCTTTGCAACTATTGCAGGATAGCCTAGTTGGCCAGGAGGGGAACCAAAACCTCCTCAAGTATGTTTCAGATTTCAAAACCCGGCTGAGATCCTCATGTGAGTTTGCCGCTCAAAACTTGACCGTGGCTAAAAGCTCCATGAAGAAATGGTATGACAGAAAAGCCCGTGAGAGGGAGTTTCAGCCCGGTGATGAGGTTTTGGTCCTGCTCCCCCTTTTTGGCCAACCTTTATCTGCCAAGTTCAGGGGCCCATATAAGATCATTCGGAGGGTGAGCATTACCGATTATCTAGTAACTACCCCAGACAGGAGAAAGCCCACGCAAGTATTCCATATAAATATGTTGAAGCCCTACCATAGGTCCCCTGATTCCTCTCCTCCAGATTCTCCCACTGTGGCAGTGAATGTCAGGACCTGTGAACAGCCTGGTGCGGACAAAGTCTTCAGTTCTCTTACTGACTCGCAACAGACTGTTCCAGAGCCTGAAGGTATCCATGCAGACTTTGACTTGTCATGTAGCCTATCCAACTTTCAGTATAATTCAGTGGCTTGGAGGGAATTACCATCTAAACTATGTCATCTTCCCTCTGAGCAAGCGAACCATCTAATCTCTGTTTTATCTCAGTCTCCCAGTGTGTTCCGTGATACTCCAGGGCTCACTTCTTTGGCCGTGCACGACATCGACGTAGGGGATGCAACTCCCATTAAACTATCCCCCTACCGTGTCTCGCCACAACGCAGGAGTATACTGCAGGTCGAGCTTGACTTAATTTTTTCAAACCAGCTGATCACAAGGGCCTTCAGCCAGTGGAGTAGTCCGGTCATACTTGTGCCAAAGCCAGGCGGGAGCCATAGGTTTTGTAGGGACTATAGGCAAGTCAATGCTGTCACAAAGAACGATACCTACCCACTGCCACGGATCAAAGATTGCATTTACCAGGTTGGCCTCAACCAGCAGTAAGTTTAACTTAATGAGAGGATTTTGGCAATTAGCTCTCCCTTGTAGCGAGGTAAATATCATGCTTTTGTAGTGTGCTGTCAAGCCTTCAGCTGTGAGATGCCTTGCAGTTCGAATAACGCTCCAGCTACGTTCCGGCTATGTTCTGATGTGGTACCTGGAGACGTTGCCTACTTTGGGTGATATCCTTATTATATCCTCATTATAATCTTGCTGTTGCCAATCTGGTGGTGAATCTATTTATGTATTCTGTTTAATATTATGTACTGTACTCCTTAAACTCTTTTCTAGGGGGGAGGTCTGACATACGGAGCCCTGTATGTTAATTTAAGAGTTAGAGTTGAAGGAGCCGCACTACCCAAACGGTGAAGCAGTGGGGAAACTACCTCGCCCGCAAACCAGCAAACTAGCCTTCACACCTGCGTGCGTCATAGGGGACCCTGCAAACTACTTGATGACCGACGCTATGACGTATGTTCGACGCCAGGAGCTGTGATTGGACCAGGCACCTGCTATGCAACTCGAGGAGCTGTGAGTGGACCAGGCACCTGTTATGCGACTCGAGGAGCTATGATTGGAGCCGGCACCACCCACGCCTCCTGATTCGTTCCTACACCATCATTGTTTGGTATATAAGACCCGAGTTGTGGGCATTCAAATCAGTCTCATTTGGAGTTGGGGAAGGTGAACTTGCAGCTGGAGGAAGACGGGGTGAAGTATTATAATGGGATTGTGACTGTCAGATTATATGTGTGTGTGTTAAGTGTGTTCGGTGTAAACACTTACGTTATGTTGGTTAGTGAGATATGTGATTGGGAATTAACGTGAACGCTACTATTATTGTGTACTTAACTATTTGATTGCGAATTAACGTTAACGCTACTATTATTGTGTACTTAACTATTTGATTGCGAATTAACGTTAACGCTACTATTATGTGTTTAACTATTTGATTACGAATTAACGTTAACGCTACTATTATGTGTTTAACTATTTGATTGCGAATTAACGTTAACGCTACTATTATGTACTTAACTATTTGATTGGGAATTAACGTGAACGCTATTATTATGTACTTAACTATTTTAGTTGACTAACTTGTGGACTAAAGCAACTCTTTAAGTAATTGGGTTATGATGAAAGTAATACTATTTTATATTAATACTTACGAGTTCTTTCATTTTCTTTGAATTAAGCTTACATTGCTTAACGGTGCTTAGTACGGTGATGCTATTGTCTCGTATTAGTAATATCGCCTTAGACTAACATGGCTGTGTTAATATTACTTCTAGTGATTTCCTAAGCTGAAGAAAATTCTTTTGCTTCAAAATATTATATTTTGCTTTTTATATTATTTGAGTGAGACCTGAATCGAATCTATGAAACGATCCTGTAACTTTATTTACTCATAATAAAACCTCAATGTTACGTGGTTAAGAAATACATTTAACTAATTATTAAATATATATTTAACTTTTTATGTGACTTTGATATTAATCCTGATGATAATAATAATATAATACTATTAACGTCAGACAAGAACCAAGAATAATTACATTAAATATAAATACAAGGACATATAAGAAAACTATCTATTCATTTCAAAAAGGGTAAGAGACAGAAATATTCTTACTTTAATATTTATCTTTCAAGACTTTTTATAGAATTAATAGTCCTTCTTTAGATATAACTTATTCGGTTCATAACCATAGCCTACTAAGCTTCGGTTAAATAATAATTCTTTATAAATACTACATGACTTTAATTAGTTTCAGTATTTTTCATAATTAAAGAGTATCAGCCAATAAAGGATACTAAGTCCTAAGATCCAAAAGGAAAGGAAGCAACAACAGGAAATAATTTTATTAGATTTTACTTTTGTTTTGCCTTCAGCTGACTGATACCTTAATATATATCTCTGTGCTATCTAGATTCATCAAGTTAACCACTTGAGGATCAAGATACGTAACAATATATATATATATATATTTATTTTTATTTTTACTTCTATATTCCATCTATTCCCTCTCGGGCATAGCCTGAGAGCCTGTTCGTTCAACCGTTATTGAACGGTGAAGCCCGTGAGGTTTCGTTCCAGTGTAGGGGTTGTGACATGTGAAACACTGTTTGGCTGCAACCAGCCCCTGCCATCTTGCCTTTGCAAGATGCATGGGGCTTAGTTCCTAGACTTGGACCCTCACTCTCAGAACGCCGCCTATTGAGCAATGAACTCACTTGGCATTGACCCCCTGTAGCATATTTTGAATATGGGAATATTCATACAGTGCTATTTAATCAGGGAACAATGAGGGTATTATTTATTTGGCGTTTCGGTGGGCTTTGTGGTAATGCACTGATACTAGGTACCGGTACAGCAAAAATTCCATCCTAATAATATCTTCCCATTGACATATTGGGATTCGAAGCCGGGTCCATTGGATTACCTGTCCAGTGGCTAGACCACTCCACCACACCTTCCCAGATATATATATATATATATATATATATATATATATATATATATATATATATATATATATCTCTCATTCATTCATGTTACACTTCTTCAATCTTGTGTGAAACCATGAATATCTAGGTGTGACTCATTGGCACCTGTCCTTCCAACTTTATGATACCCTTTGTTTGTATTTTTTTTTTCTTTTTTTTTTTTGCAACACGATGAAACTATGTTTTTGTATTTATATATTCTAGCATTCATTAGTGGAATATATAAAACGTTGGGTGGATTTGTGGGGGCCAGAAAAGTTAGCCATTATTATTATTATTATTATTATTATTATTATTATTATTATCTGTGTGTGATAACCCAGGTTCGAATCCCGGTGGATCATATAATATACTGTATGCTTTCATTAATTTCATTTAAGGTGTTTGGTGTTGCGATGAAATTAATAAAACAAGATATTGTTATTATTATTATTATTATTTATTCGTATGCCTTATGTTGCATGTGTGTACAATCGCGCTAATAAGTGATGTCTCAGCACCAATTATGTTTTGATCAATAATTGGTATCAGTAATATCTAAGCTTCATTTCTTCCTATAGAGTGAAATATACAAACATGTTCCTACACTTACCCACCCTATTTAACATCTGACAGACAATAATACAGCACAGAGCAAGCCAAACGTAATGACAGCTGGGCAATGACTAATTAGCGGGACCGTACATATGTATATTTGTTTTGTGTCTATATAGTTTCCTAGGAGTTCGTTTGTGCGTTTACGTGGGAGCGAACTTTATGGCTTTCAATGTATACAAATATTAGTTTACATTGTTATACCATTTTGCTTTTCCTTTCCAAATTCTTCAACAATTCAGTTTTGGTTTTAATACATTTATGTTTGTTTTTCGACGTTGCATTCCATTTTTCTTTTCTCGTTTTGGCAGAGAGGTTGCTGTTGAAGGAGTTTTGTTTGTGGTGTTGTTTTGTTTACGTTATTTGTGTGTGTGTTTGTTTTTGGTGTCGTGTGTTTGTTTGTGTGTATGTGTTTGTGTGAGTGTGTGTGTGTGTGGGTGTGGGTAGATATATTTATAGCTCAATTATGGTGTGTGCGATTGTCCTCGTGTGTTTAATTGTATATATATTTGTATATCGGTATTTTAAAAGTTCAGTTGGATATCATATTTCCCCCTTTTGACCTTCCGACAATGGAAAGTTGCTATGAAACGGTTTATGCAACATTTCGTTTGATATTTCTCTACCCTCATTTTGTTCTATTTGTTTTGGTTTCTGTGTGTGATTGTATTGCCCTGTGTGTGTGTGTGTGTGTGTGTGTATGTATGTGTGTTTTGTTAGTTTGCCCTTGTTGAATCCTCTTAGTCCTGGTAATTCCTGTATTTTGTCAACACGTGGATCATCTCTTGTTACACCAGGTCGTCTGTTTGTAGATTTATTGAAATTGTAATTGATTAGATTTTTTATATATATTTTGTGTTATTTTAGTATAGTTTATCCTCTCTTTTTTTTTTTTAATAGGTGGCGTGTTTTAGTTTGTATTTCACCTTTAACTGACGAGCTGTTTGTTAGTTTTTGTATTGAGGTAATTGTGTAAATATTATCTTCAGGCTCATTCTTTGTTTTTGTCTGGATCATGTTTGTGTTACCGGTATGGTGTTGATTGAACGTTAATTTTCCCCGAGTAGATTTTATAGCCTGAATGTATGTGTGTTTATAATTATGGAAGTTTGGCATTAAGGGGAGGTCTCCACTTGAGGGATTGTTTTCTTGACCCCTTTCTCCCTCATGTTTAGCCCCATTGCTTTTGATATTATAAAACGTTTGCCCGATTAGTTTAGCGATTTTAAGAACTTTCACCCCATATTAAGACCTTTCGTGCAATTCAGGTGTCTATTTTATCCTGGCGAGCGATAGCGAGCCTGTAATTTAAGAGGAATCTGCCTTCGGCCGGGACATTTTTCTACCGAAAAATGTACAAATTATCTTGAAAGGGACTCGAGGGGGTGTAATTTTAAGCTTGATGGAGGTCTAGGGAACAAACTAAATACCTCCCCTTAAGAAAGCATTCGCGAGTTATGCCAAGTTGTCTATACAGTTTTTGTGTTTATATATTCTGTTATATTGTATATGCGTGTTTTGTTTGTTAGTTTGCCTGTCAACATGTGGATCATCTCTTGCTGTACCCATGGCGTCTGTTTTCATTGAACTATATTGAACCTTATTGAACTATATTGAACCTTTAGTTGATTTATTTGTGTAGTGCAGGTTTGCTTTTACTAATTCCAATGTTCTTTTTACGATCATTTGTATGTTGGTATTTTAGTTAATGTGTATGCTTATTGAACCTTATTATGCCGAGAGAGGCGTTGTATTTCAAATTAATTTATATATATATACAGTATATATATAATATATATAGTTATACAGCATAACTATCAAGGAGGTATTTAGGTGAGAAAGTACATGTTTTTCCACCCATGTTGTTGTGTTATTGTGAGAGTAATATATTGTTGGTTGTCTATGACCATCCCCTTAGCCCTGGTAATGCCTGTATAACGTCAACATGTGGATCATCTCTAGTTGTCTGGAGCCTTTATTAAACATTATTATTATTTATTTTGTAGATATATTTTTGTATTGCAGACTTCCTTCTCTAATTTTCAAGATTCCTTTTACGATAGTCTCTGTTATTTGTTGGTTTATCTCGTTGTGGATATTTACTAGGTATTCATATGAGACAGTACACAATTATTTACCCATGTGTTGTTTGTTATCGTTTCTATGAGTTATATATTGTTGGTTGTCCCAGTGAATCCGCTTAGTCCTGGTAATGTCTGTATAACGTCAACATGTGGATCATATCTCGTTTCCCCACCTACACTTTTTTCATCTGTATTACCTCCGTCAACCAAGTTGAGCGGGGGCTATGTTTTCGTCTGCGTGTGTTTGTTTGTCTGTTTGGCTGTAAACAAGATATATCACATAGTTATGAACCGATTTTTACGGAATTTGGTGGGCAGATAGGATGCCCGCCAAGGAAGGAGTGATTTAATGTAAGAGACGATTCGGAAACTTTCACGAAATTTGTTGGACAGATAGGATATGCACCAAAAAAGAAGTGATTCAATTTAGGAGGCGATCCGGATCATATACTGAAATCAAGATCCAAAAGAAAATTTAGGCCTAAGATAGCAATGGTAAAGAACCAGCCAGCGTAGGTGGAGGTATGCGCTCTACCGAGTGCTCCTCTAGTTGATTGTGGGTGTGTGGGTGTTTTTTTTTTTTATATATATATTTATATATTTTTTTTTTTGTACGTACGTATATATTTATATATATATATATTTTCTTTCAGGCAGGTGAGATTAAAATAATAGGCACAGTTTGCATTATTGAGTTTTTTATTGATACTCTCAATTTTTCGTATAGTTTTTCTGGTATTTTCAGGAAGTTGGTAAAGGAGGTTTGCAAATGGTTCCGACGTTTCAATGGTCGCAGCCATCATTATCACTTCTCCTTGATAATGATGGCTGCGTCCATTGAAACGTCGGAACCATTTGCAAACCTCCTTTACCAACTATCTGAAAATACCAGAAAAAAAAAAAAAAAAAAAAAAAATATATATATATATATATATATATATATATATATATACAGTATATACTATATATATATATATATACCTTTTTTCTCAGCTGTTTGTTCCTTTGTTAGTGGATAGCTATTGTGTTATCAGTGTTCATGTCAGTATATTAGTATTGTATTTAGCTTTATTAGTTATGCGTCAAGTTCGAATTCAAAATCGTAGAGTGTGCAGTTTAATTTAATTATCTTACTTTGTTTAGTTGACGCTTTGTATTGCCATGTTTTATATATATATATATATAATTATCAGGCCGCTGTTGTTAATATTTATGTGTGAAGATGTTGTAGGTTTGATAGAAGTGCTTTTATTATATAGTTTATATATTCGTGGTTGGTTCTCTATATATATTAGACAAGGATTAAATTAATATAATCGAAGGGTTCAGTCTGCAGTTTTCTTTCCAAATTGCGAAAATGGCACTTCTTACTACATATTCCGATTTGTGTGTGTGCATATGTGTTGTGTTCGGTGTGTATATGTGTTGTGTTCGGTGTGCATATGTGTTGTGTTCGGTGTGTTAAGCCGACATCAGACGAGACCTTTCTCCCTCAACACTTATCTTTAACATTGGACTGGCAGGTTGAGAGGTAGATTATATAATTCCTTCACCTTATTTAATCCACCTTTAGTCGAGTTTCCGATACCAGTGTGAAGCCTGTGTCACACGAGCGCATTTTTCCGCAGTTTTCGATGAGCAATTTTGTCCTCGTTTTACTTTGAGGTTCGTTCACATTGGCATCGGAAACTAGACTGAAGGTAGATTATATTAGGTGGCTTAATTATGTTAAGACTTAGATTTTGAAGCAACCAGACTACAATTTCCCGTAAAAATTGAGAGAAAAAGCGATCGTGTGATACCAGCCTAAAGGATCCCACGTATGTTGCCAGAAAAGTGTTGACCATAGAAAGTTGAGGATATATGGTCAATTGGTCGTGTATAATACCCTCTTTACTGTGGGGTAGTGAATCCTCTTAGTGCTAGTAATGCCTCTATGCTGTCAACACCTGGGGAATGTCTACTCTCTTACCACCCATACTGATCCGCCGCAATGTTGCATCTCTCTCGCTATTCTATCGCTATTATAATAATAAGTGTTCCTCAGAGCTTTCCCAGTGCATACCACCTCCTTTACGTAGGGCACGTGGTACCCGTCTTGCAACTCAATCCCACCCCTACTCTGGGCAACTCTCCAACCCAAGAGTGAAACGTTACTCTCAAACTTTCTTTACTCAACAGCTGAGCTCTGGAACTCTCTGCCAGAATCAGTCTCTCCCTCTTCCTATGACTTAAATTGCTTCAAACTCCGTGTGTCCAGGCATTTTGGCTCGAACGTTCCTTGATTTGGGCCCTGTCACTCTTTCAACTATGGGGGAGGCATTCGCTATAGGCAGTTCTGCCTTTTGCCTCCCTCAATCACATAGAAAACAAAAAAATATATATATACTGTATATAAAATATCGCTGTCAGACCGCAATCTTCCTTTATAGTCTTACTGTGTGGCGTTTGTTTTAGCAATTCTCCATTTGCAATTTTAGGATAATCTGACATTTTGCTTGGTTCAAAGTCAACATTCTTCTTCCGTATGGCAAACATTTTATTTCTGGTGCTGCCTCGGTTGGAATATCGCGTGGTGTATTACGTTAACGGAAAACTTGGAGTCAGATATTAGGTTCTTTGTTATAAAATGTTTGGTCGGTGTTTTTTAGAAGTCATCGTCTCGCTTTATGTATGTCTATCACTATCTATCTATATCTATACCTATCTAACTCACTCTCTCTCTCTCCATACCGTGTAATTCATTCCTCCCTTTTTGTTTACCTTACTAACTCACTCTCTCTCTCTCTCTCTCTCTCTCTCTCTCTTTGTTTAGCTTACAGTTATTCGTATTATGTATCCCAGTCCACCTTCTTTAAGGAGGGTCACCTGCCTTTTTTTATCTTTATCTGCTTTTCTCTCTTTCCTCTGCTATCTCTTATATCTCCTCGCCTTTCTCTTATTTTCCTCTCATATCTCTTATATCTCCTTTCCTATCTCTTATATCGCCTCTCCTATCTCTTATATCTCCTCTCCTATCTCTTATATCTCCTCTCCTATCTCTTATATATCTTCTCCTATCGCTTATATCTCCTCTCCTATCTCTTATATCTCTTCTCCTATCTATTATATCTCTTCTCCTATCTCTTATATCTCCTCTCCTATCTCTTATATCGCCTCTCCTATCTCTTATATCTCCTCTCCTATCTCTTATATCTCTTCTCCTATCTCTTATATCTCCTCTCCTATCTCCTCTCCTATCTCTTATATCTCCTCGCCTTTCTCTTATTTTCCTCTGCTTTCTCTTATTCATCCTAATTTCGGTTATTCCTCCTCTCCTGTCTCTTACGTCTCCTTTCATCCCCCCCCCCCACCCATCTTCCCCCCTTGTCCCCCTCCCCCCCCCCCTCCCCCTACTTAGGCTACCCCCTCCTAGCGCCATGTTGTTCACGAATCTGTTAGACTAAATCCCAGTTGAAAATCCGGACCGATCCCAATGCGACAGGGGAAGGGATTACTCTCCTTTGTGTTTACTTTGGTAAATCCCCAAATTGGAGGAGAGAGAGAGAGAGAGAGAGAGAGAGAGAGAGAGAGAGAGAGAGAGAGAGAGAGAGAGAGAGAGAGAGGTGGGGCTGAAGCAAACGGGCTGCTCACATCCAAACTTCCCAATCTTTTTAATTATAAGCTGGCATTTGGGTTTGTGCGGCTTAGGAAGGATGTCTCCCCATTACAAGATTACAGACTTTCTCAATAAATCCTTCTGACTACCATAATTACATCCTTCCTAAGCTTCATAAAAGTATCTAAATTCAGCGGAAATACATACAAAAAAAATCGTGGCCGGTACTGAAAGGGTTAAGACATTTACGAGTTACGAGAGGCTCGGGGTTAGGATTGCTTGGCTCGTCATAATTAACCACATTTAATTCCATTCAGCTTGGGAAGGACCTCTACCCATTTAAAAGGCTATACATGCCCTTTCCATTAAGGGGAGATTTCCACTTGAGGGATTTTTTTTCTGGACCCCTTTCTCCCTCATGTTTAGCCCCATTGCTTTTGATATTTTAAGACGTTCGCCCCATAATTAAGAACTTTCGCCCCATTTCTGTCAATTTTAAGACCTTTCATGCAAATTATGTGTCGATTTTTTCCTGGCGAGCGATAGCGAGCCTGTACTTTAAGAGGAACCGGCCTTTGGCCGGGACATTTTTCTACCGAAAAATGTACACATTTATCTTGAAAGGGGGCCTAGAGGGTGTAATTTTAAGCTTGATGGAAGTCTAGGAAACACACTAAAAACCTCCCCTTAATCCTTGTAGCTACCACAGATCTATCCTAATATGAATAAAATCGTCTAATAGGTGCCAGATTATGATAAAAGGACGTCAGCTGTACTGAAGGGGTTAATTTATTTTGGTTGTAATAGAGATAGCATACCCCTAATGGTCCACATGCGAGTTTCAGGCTATAAGGAAGTTGGAGCTGTAGGTATCGATATTTAAGGGGAGGTTTTTAGTTGATTCCCTAGCCTTTCATCAAGCTTAAAATTACTCCCCCTTGACCGCCTTTCAAGATAAATTTGTACATTTTTCGGTAGAAAAATGTCCCGGCCGAAGGCCGGTTCCCCTTAAATTACAGGCTCGCTATCGCTCGCCAGGAAAACAATCGACACCTAAATGGCACGAATGGTCTTAAAATTGACAGAAATGGGGCGAGGGTTCTTAAAATCGCCAAACTAATGGGGCAAGCGTCTTTAAATCTCACAAGCAATGGGGCTAAACATGAGGGAGAAAGAGGTTCAGAAAAAAATCCTCCAGGTGGAAATCTCCCCTTAACCGAATTAACTAGCTTAATCGACCACTTGCGAGTTTCAGGCTATAAGGAAGTTGGAGCCGTAAACATTAATATACAAGACAAATACAATTATAATGTAGGTTTTTGATGGATAAAAAGTATGTTGAATTTTGTTTGATGTATTTATTAATGTACTAGGACTCTATTTTAGTGGGTAGTTCTGGTAAATATCCATGTCTACAGTTCCTACTTCCTTATAGAACGAAACACGGTGGTAGTGCCTCTATAAATACATACAATCAAGTTCACTATACTTTCTAACTATAATGGGGATGAATGAGGTAGGCTAGCTAAAAGGACAAATTCACATCACCAACCCACTAAATTTACTTACAAATTCATATCACCAACCCATTAATTTACTTACAAATTCACATCACCAACCCACTAATTTACTTTCAAATTCATATCACCAACCCATTAATTTACTTACAAATTCATATCACCAACCCACTAATTTACTTCTAAATTCATATCACCAACCCACTAATTTACTTACAAATTCATATCACCAACCCACTAATTTACTTCTAAATTCATATCACCAACCCACTAATTTACTTCTAAATTCATATCACCAACCCACTAATTTACTTACAAATTCATATCACCAACCCACTAATTTACTTACAAATTCACATCACCAACCCACTAATTTACTTACAAATTCACATCACCAACCCACTAAATTTACTTACAAATTCACATCACCAACCCACTAATTTACTTACAAATAAACTCAAATAATGAAATAAATGCAACTAATGAATACATGTCGCACTCCAAGGAGATAGTCTGGAACCTTATAATGGTTAGAGGTCCTTCCTAAGCTGAATACATTCATGTAATAGTTGGCAGAATATAATGAAAAGAGCGTCACCGGTACTGAAGGAGTTTAATGAAAGTGGCAGGAAATTGAAGAGCATAGCAGAAGACTCCCTCCCGACCCTCTGTTCCCTCCGGCCAGCTACCGTACAATAAACACAGGGAGAAATAAATTAATACCCTTTCATGTTTTGGAATAGCGCCTCCGGGAATTTATAGAAAGTTGGAAGGAGGAATAGGGAGAGAGCTATGTGAGAGAGAGAGAGAGAGAGAGAGAGAGAGAGAGAGAGAGAGAGAGAGAGAGAGAGAGAGAGTTAGAGTTAGTGAGAGGGAGAGACTCATTATGAATGCAACTCTCAACCATGGCTGGAGGTTAGAATTAAGATGGTTCAGCATTAGTATTTGTCGAATGTTTCCCACAGACCTATAATAGCAAACCTTCCTCAGACGTTGTAAATAGTTCTTCAGCAGAGCAGTTTGTGAAGAGGGTAGACCATATTTTTCTCGCACTGCAATGAGAGAACTACACAATCCCTCTCTTTCCAACTCTACCATCTCCCTGGAATGGACAGCAAGGACTTTGAGACATTAAACTTAACATTAACTTATCCTTGTAACTCAAACTCCCTCCCCCCACTCTCTCTCTATATCTATCTATCTATCTATCTATCTATCTATATCTATCTATCTATCTACATCTATCTATCTTATGAAATAAACTATGACTGACTCTGACTCTCTCTCTCTCTCTCTCTCTCTCTCTCTCTCTCTCTCTCTCTCTCTCTCTCTCTCTCTCTCTCTCTCTCTCTCCGCCCACACAACCCCCCACCACCACACACACACACACACACACACACACACACACACACACACACACACACACACACACACACACACACACCTACCTTAATGACCGCTTGTTCCATTCACCCTTAATGAGAAGCCCTCCACCAATTGACCTGCTTCTTGTGTCTATCCCCCGATGAATAGCTCCCGATGACTGACAGCAAGGGAGGGAGGGGGTATTTACTCTTTAGCATACTCCCTATTTAACCCTTTGACTATTTAACCCTTTGACTATTTAACCCTTTGACTATTTAACCCTTTGACTATTTAACCCTTTAAATATTTAATCCTTTGACTATTTAACCCTTTGGCTATTTAACCCTTTGACTATTTAACTATTTATTTACGGGTGGATGGGACTCGTTAGCCTTGGTCGGCAACTCATCTAGGGGAGACAACCTTATACAAATCCGGGTGGATGGGACTCGTCAGCCTTGGTTGGCAACCTGTCTAGGGGAGTAAACCTGATACAAATCCGTACTGCTTACCTAAGGGTAAGACAGGTTAGTGGATGGATTAGCCGAACACCACTGTAGAAAAATAGTGCTAACAAGATACACAGAGGGCCTCGGAGTCGGACGGATCCTGAATTGAGTGGTCAATCCTGTAAGTCCTTCACTAAACTGGCTCGGGTTGTCCCTCTCACAGGGAATAGGTCCGCTTGGGGGCATTCTGTGTATGGCCACCCTCGTAAGGGGAGTAAGGCGTCTGGCAATAGATAGATAGATAGACTATTTAACCCTTTGACTATTTAATCCTTTGACTATTTAATAATTTGACTATTTTACTCTTTGACTAAATGTCTCTTTGACTATAACTAATTTACTCTTTAGCATACTCCCTATTTAACCCTTTGACTATTTAATCCTTTGCCTATTTAACTCTTTGACTAACTGACTCTTTGACTATATAACTATTTTACTATTTGTTACTATTTAACCCTTTGACTTACCATTTTGACTATATAACCCTCTGACTATTTAACACTGACTCTTTAACCCTCTGACTATTTAACCCTCTGACTATTTAACCCTGACTATTTAACCCTCTGACTATTTAACCCTCTGACTATTTAACCCTCTGACTATTTAACCCTCTGACTATTTAACCCTGTGACTATTTAACCCTCTGACTATATAACCCTCTGACTATTTAACCCTCTGACTATTTAACACTGACTATTTAACCCTCTGACTATTTAACCCTCTGACTATTTAACCCTCTGACTATTTAACCCTCTGACTATTTAACCCTGACTATTTAACCCTGACTATTTAACACGGACTATTTAACCCTGTGACTATTTAACCCTCTGACTATTTAACCCTGTGACTATTTAACCCTCTGACTATTTAACCCTCTGACTATTTAACCCTCTGACTATTTAACCCTCTGACTATTTAACCCTCTGACTATTTAACCCTCTGACTATTTAACCCTTTGACTATTTAACCCTCTGACTATTTAACACTGACTATTTAACCCTCTGACTATTTAACCCTCTGACTATTTAACACTGACTATTTACCCCTCTGACTATTTAACCCTCTGACTATTTAACACTGACTATTTAACCCTCTGACTATTTAACCCTGACTATTTAACCCTCTAACTATTTAACCCTCTAACTATTTAACCCTGACTATTTAACACTGACTATTTAACCCTCTGACTATTTAACCCTCTGACTATTTAACCCTGACTATTTAACCCTCTAACTATTTAACCCTGACTATTTAACACTGACTATTTAACCCTCTGACTATTTAACCCTCACTATTTAACCCTGACTATTTAACCCTCTGACTATTTAACCCTCTGACTATTTAACCCTCTGACTAGTTAACCCTGACTATTTAACCCTGACTATTTAACCCTCTAACTATTTAACACGGACTATTTAACCCTGTGACTATTTAACCCTCTGACTATTTAACCCTCTGACTATTTAACACTGACTATTTAACCCTCTGACTATTTAACCCTTTGAGTGTAAATGGCGTCTTTGTACTACTATTCTAAGTATCGTTAACCCTTTCAGTAAACGATAGGGTCATTCTGCTTCATTTCTGGATTCCATTTATCGATTGTATGGAGCAAGGAAGGATTACTGGTAATCAGATATCTGATCTAAAGCCGGTATCACACGAGCGATTTTTCCCTCAACATTTATCCTGAACACTGGTCTGGCAGCTTATGAGGTCAACATTTAAGATATTTCTTTTGCCTAAATTCATCTACCATCAGTCTAGTTTCCGTTACCAGTGCAAAATATACCATAAATGTTGCCAGAAATATGTAGATTATCGAATGTTGACTAAAAAAAGCTCTCGTGTGATACCGGCTGAAGAGATGTAAGTACAAATCTTGACAGACAGATTATTTACATTGTAGAAGCAGAAATATTTGGTACATAGTCGAATAAAAGGTAAATACTATATATTTAGTTATATTAAACCGAAGCAGTGACATCCCGTAGTACTGTACAAATAATATAACTCTTCATCAGTCATAATTATCCCAAATTCACTAACTGCTATTGTTTATGTAATCTAGTCATCACAAGCTGGTTTAATTCACCTGATAAAGGACCTCACCTATTAAGATTAGTATATAGGTACAGTTGCCCAAATATGTTCTGTTCCTCTTGGTGATCTTCTGTATGAAAGTAAAATTAGTCAGGAGGAATTGCGAGTGTGGTTTTGTTTTAATCAGCAGTTGACTAATCAGATGATCCGACTTATTTGGCCAACTGTACAACCAATTAACACACACACACACACACACACACACACACACACACACACACACACACACACACACACACACACACACACACCTCAATCATACCAAACCACCCACAATTTTCCCTAACACCAAGAAAGACTTACACCCTTTAAAAAGAAAAAAAGAAAAAGGTAGAATTCCACGTACCTCGCGTAACTCTTCTACACACACTCTCTCTCTCTCTCTCTCTCTCTCTCTCTCTCTCTCTCTCTCTCTCTCTCTCTCTCTCTCTCCTTGGGTAGATTGCGTGAATGGAATTGCTTTGGTGTGTTTCGCGAGTGAGTATATGTTAGTGTGTGTGATACCAAGTTCTGTTGTTTTAGTAGTTGTTCTGTTCACACGTTGAGTTCGATTATAATTATTGTGTTGTGATAGAGGAGGTTGAAGTTTGATTAAGATTAAAGGTTGTGTGTGTGTGTGAGAGAGAGAGTGAGAGTGTATGTGTGTGTGTGCGTGTGTTGTGTTTTATGTGTGTGTGTCTGTGTGTGTGTGTTTGTATGTGTGTGTGTTGTGTTTTATGTATGTGTTTGTGTGTGTGTGTTTAAATGTATCCGATGTGTAATTTTCAGTGTGTTTGCGCGTGTGTGTTTCTGAGTGTATGCCTGTGTGGTTGCGCGTGTGTGTGCCTGTGTATGTATGCCTGTGTGTGTGTGCGTGTAGGGGCCAGAGGGATATCAGATGTCAATAGTGGTGAATGTGGGAATGAGCTGGAGGACATTGAAAGTGTACTGAACTCGGGTTGGTCTGCTCCTGTGTTTTTGTGTTTGGTGTGTGTTTTTGTTATGTGACTGTGCATGTGTGTGTGTGTGTGTGTGTGTGTGTGTGTGTGTGTGTGTTGAGGAGATTGAAAGTGCACTGACCTCGGGTTGGACTGGTTTTGTGTTTTTTGTGGTGTATTATGGTGTGTGAGTTTTGTGTTTTTATTGCGTGTTTCTGGTATGTGTTTGAGCGTGTTTTGTGTTTTTGTTGTGTGTTTGATTGTGTTTCGTGTTTTGAACGTGTCTCTTAGTTGGGTGTGGATGTGTGTGTGTGTTTGTATGCTTCTGTATTCTGAGTATGTGTGTATATATGTGTGTGTGTGTGTGTGTTACTATAAAGTCTATTGTATAAATTATAATAATGTGGTTCTATGTGATTTTGTGTTTGTTTGTATTGCATGCATTTGTTGTGTGTGTATGTGTGTGTGTGCGTATATGTGTTTATGTGTAATGGGTTTGTTTGATATGGGTTTGTGCTTATGTGAGTGGTGTGTCATTATAGAGGGTTTATTCAAATTTGTGTGGCTTTGTATGTGTACTGTGTGTGTGTGTGTGTGTGTATTTTAATGTGTACGTATTCTATTAGTTTGTGTGCCTATGTGTTTGCGCGCTATGAATATTTTATTTGTCTTTCTTTTTATTAGGTTTTGTGTCCTTGTTCAAGTGTTAATAGAGTGTAATTATTTTGTGTGGCTGTCAGTCTGGGTGTGTGTTTTGTGTGCGTATGTGTGTTTGTGCATGCGTGTGCGTGTGTTTATGCATTGTGTCTGATAGTATTTGCATGTACTTGTTTATAAATGCCACAGTGCAGGTCATTCATAATAAAATACTTGTATGTTTCAGTAAATGTGAATACATTTTATGAAGTATCAAGTCTACATTCGCATAAATGATAGATGAAAATATGCTTTGTTTTGCGTGCCGTTTATTAATGTACATCATAATATATTTGGAGTACATTTATTCTGAGCAGCCTACATTTATTGGGTGTACGTTTATATAGGCTTTATTAATTCACAGTTATTATTGTATTTGAACAGCTGCTTCGGATATGTTTTAAGGGGAGGCAGTTGGTTTTTCGAGTCCTCCTCCTCCCTCATGTTTAGCCCTATTCGTTATGAGATTTTAAGAAGTTCGCCCCATTAGTTTGGGGTTTTTCAGACCTTTTGTCCCATTTCTTTGCCAATATTAAGACCTTTCGTGCCATTTAGGTGTCAATTGTTTTCCTGGTTTTCGATAGCAAGCCTGTATTTTAAGAGGAATCAGCCTTCGATAGGGACATTTATACGAAAAATGCACAAAAATATATCGAAGAGGAGTCATGGGGGGATTGTTAAGCTTGATAGAGGTTTAGAGAGTAAACTAAACCCCTC
>JBAKBP010016477.1:0-22500 GCA_037953745.1 Lithodes maja | reverse complement strand
TGATAACTGTAGCCCATTTCACTGCCCTGGCGAGCGCTAGTGGCTACCGGGAGGCGATTCTGCCAACGCTGGTAGGCGTCACAAATGTCACCAGATTCGCCAATTATCGTAATAAAATGTGAACAAGACTAAGAAGGGTGTCAGTTTCTAAATTATATGTCGATTTTTCCTGAAGTTAATAGTCTTATGACAAGCGGTTTTAATCTTATACAGTATATTCTTAATATATATTATAATAATCTCATATATATTTTAGCTCAATACTTTATTGTGTATTTAAATTAAGAGAGCAGGAAAAAATATTGTGTTGTGAAATAAATCCATTACAAAACGGTAAATACTGGTTGCAAAAAATAAATAGTATATAGTTTACCTTCTTTTGTATTCTAATGATATATTTATAAATGCGGTATATAAATTAAACAAAGCTTTTATGATTAAATTGACATTTCATTCAGTTACCTATTTTTCTCTGAACATGACTGCCGGACTTGAGAAGTAGCTATTTTTTTATAGAGGCTGTTGATTGGCTAATGGATAGGAGCATAATTATAGTCTGTTTATTTCCAGCTGATGGTAAATTAAATCCCTTAGCAGCTGTTTTCTCGATTCTTAATGGAAAAATATGAAACTACTGTGTCTCTGCCTCTCATATAAATGCCAAGTTTTCACAATTTACAACATATTAATGTGTTATATGTGATATATTTTACCTCTCAGGGTTCGTATATCACTTTAGATTATCACATTATCATTAAAATTGCTTACAATTTTAGAGTTTCAATAATATAAATGGAATAATGAAGATATTTCAACTTTATCAACACTCATCAATCAACAACCAATCAGCATCTTCTGTATACAATATTCTACTCTACAATGACAAATAGAGATGTACTTCATATTATATATATACAGTATATCCATTGGATGTATCTGTTGTTGTTGTTGTTGTTGTTGTTGTTCCCCAAGCTGCCTGGCCGAACAGCCCCAAGGCCCTGAGCAAGGCCAAGGCCATAACCGAGCGCCCCCACAGAACCCTCCCTGCCGACCACAATAAAGCCTGGGTGACCGAAGCCACTCCATGGCGGGGAGCTGAGGAGGGTGCGGAAACGCCCGGGAAACCAAAGCCCCATCCAGGACCCTGTGCCCCTCAGCAATTATGAAGAGAAAGTTGAGGGGCAAAGGAAAAATGTGACGCTTTGGCTTCCAATCTTGGTAGATTGGGAGGTCAATCCACGGAAAAGACGCCGTCACTTGAGATCTAGAAAACATATAAGTAAAAGGAACAGTCAGAGTAAGCTATGGGTATGGCAGAGATCGCTCAGTTCTCACTCTGATAGACCAGCCCATCACCACATGACTAGAACCCAATCCTCTCAGCATCAGCTAGGAAAGGCCCTCGAAAGCCGCCTTTGGCGGGGGGATAGCTCCCCTATTTCAACCCCTTTCGGGGTTGGGCACCCGCTCTGTATCTGTTAAACACCATATAGTAGGAAAATGAATCTAAAATTATACTGAATGTTTTGAAATCACAACACAAGAGATATAGTAAGTATTAGAAATGTTCATATTTTATTATTTTATTCGTGATAAATTAAAGAATCTGGTGACATCTAGCATGTGTGTCCACAGATTGAACGCTCCTATTTCTGGAGGCCCTTCTTAATCTGAATAAAATCGTGTAATACTAGCTAGCATAACATTACAAGGACGGCACTGGTACTGAATTGGTTAAATATACTGTATAATTATCTCCAAGTGGTGCTGACATTATTTCACTCTATCCATCGACACTCTCAATTACTACAGGTTAGAACATGGGTATAATTATAAAGTGTCCAAAATTATCTACCCATATAAAAGTATAATGGCGGTAATAAATAAATTTTATTCTATTCTATATACTATTCTATATACTCAGGCCCAGTCACCACTTTTCCTATTTGTTTTTTTCAGGGTGGCCGACTCAAGACAGAGCCAGAATAGGGACAACACAACAGAAAACAATGATCACACAAAAACAAAATACAAATTCACACACACCTAGGTCATCCAGGAGAAGACCCAGAGACCGAGGGCACCATGCTCCGGCACTCCAGCACTTCCCCAGCCCCCGACCACCCGGAGAGGTTCCGATCTCGGCAGGCAGACATGCAGCAGAGCGAAACCACAAGCCCGCCCACCATTTTATACCTGTTAACAAGTTAAATTACTAAATAATAGTCAATGATCTTCTGTACCTTTTCATACCCTTTATATACTTAAATGTATCGACAGAAAAAACTCTTTACGATATAAAACAAATGTGTTTGATAAATGTTCCTCTTGTCGGTGGAATTAAACACCTATATGTTCTAAGACTACAGAAACAGGTTATTCTACTGCACATAACTCTCTCTCTCTCTCTCTTTCCCTCTCTCTCTCGTACTTTTTCAACTTCACCAATAATGCGACTGTGGCTCACAAATGGAACCTCACTTAACTCACAAACTTCTCTCTCTCTCTCTCTCTCTCTCTCTCTCTCTTTTCTCGCTCTCTCTCACACTCTCTCTCTCTCTCTCTCTCTCTTTCTCTCTGAGTGAAGATATAATGATACCACTCTACAACGGCCATGTAAGACTGCACCTTAAATACGGTGTACAGTTCTGGTCGCCATACCTGGTAAAAGACATTGAAATGATGGAGAGAGTACAGAGAAGAGCGACCAAACTAATCCCAACTCTGAAAAACAAAATATACGATGAAAGACTGAACAAACTTAACTTTTTCTCACTCAAGAAGAGAAGATGAAGAGGCATACTTATTGAATGTTTCAAAATCTTAAAAGGCTTTGACAGAGTAGACACTAATGCATTGTTCTCCTTTAATAATCTTCCCACTCAAAATAACAGCATGAAGCTGCTAACCAGAAGAGCTAACCTAGACGTCACTAAGAACTTTTTTATCTATAGTATAATAAACGATTGGAACAAACAACCAAATAAAGTAATTGCCAGTACATCTATCAGTATGTGTAAGAACCGATTCCACCTGAGAATAACAGAAGTTTGTTTTAAGTGATTAGTATGTCCCCCCCCCCCCCCCCCTTACGGGATCGTCTGGAGGATCTGCGAGATTCCTGAGAGTCGACGTGGAGGCTTCAGCCAGGGCCTGCCGGCCCATATGGGGCGGAGGTCTATGGTAACTCTCTCTAGAGCCTTCTTCTCTTCTATCCTTGCCTTCCACTGTTAAGGGGGTACAAATGATTACAAAGGAAATCAAGCAACAACATATCTTGCAACCCCTCAGGGTTACTTGCTCTCTACGGATCCTCCTAAATAACAGGTTCGCTGTCGCTCGCCAGGATAAAATAAACATCTTAATGGCACAGAAAGTCTTAATATTGGCAAAAAAAAGGTGAAAAATGTTATGATTGCCAAACTAATAGGTCGAACGTCTTTAAATCTAAAAAAAATAATGGGGCTGAACATGAGGGAGAAGGGGGGCCAGAAAAAACGACCATCCCCAGTAAATTTTTGTTTAACTAAATATAAAAACATTATACGTAGTTTTCTGTATATCACTATAACTACAGTTATACACATCTTTCTATGTATTTAATATCCATAATTATGTTATATACCAATTAATCTACCTACTTAACGATCTGTAGTATCAGTGTATACCTATCCACCTGTGTGTGTGTGTGTTTTCACCTATTTGTTTTCGCATATTGTAGTTTACAGGAAATGAGCTGCGCTCGTGTTCTCCTGTCTCAGTTTCTATTGACTATCCAGTTTACTTTTAAAGTCATGGATATTTTTCTTGTTTCTATAACCTCTGCACCTAAGTTATTCCACCGAGCTATTGTTCTATACGGAAAGACAAGTTTTTTCACATTGGACTTGGACATCTCCTTTCTTCCATCATTCAGCCTAATAAAGTCCTCCTTATGAACTCTTCGCTCCTCTAGCGTGAGAAGATGTAGTCGTTCTAGTCTTTCAGGGTTTTGTAGGTCCTTTAGTTCTGGGATAAGTTTGGTTGCTATTCGTTGCACTTTCTCCAATTTATTGATGTGTTTTCTTAGATGAGGGGGACCATGCCACAAAAATAGCCTCACTGTTCCCTGATTAAATACCATTGTATGAATATTCCCATATTCAAAAATATGCTACAGGGGGGCAATGCCTAGCGAGTTAATTGCTCAATAAGTGGTGTTCTGAGAGTGAGGGTCCGAGTCTGGGGGATGAGACTGTGAAGCGCAGAGACGAGGCGGCTTCAGAGATGGAGTTGCTTCGAGCCGTGAAGCTTCGCATGTATCACTCCCTAGACTGGAGCAAGACCTCACGGGCCTCACCGTGTTCAGCGGTAGAGTGTAAAGGCTATCAGCCTATGCCCGAGAGGGAGTAGTTGGAATATAGAAGAAAACAAAAATACCACTGCTGCATATTCCAATCTACTGTAGGTCTGATCATGGATGTGATTATCTGGGTTAGCATACTTTCATCCAAATAATTGAATGCTACTCTCATACTTTTTATTAATCTATATGTAGCTCTAACTATATGATTGATTTGCTTCTCAAGGGATACATTGTCTTGGATAAACACCCCTAGGTCCTTTTCCATGCTTGCTTTGCTGATTTCCTCATTTCCTAATCTATAGCTTCCATTTGGTCTTCTGCCACTCTTCCCTATTTCTAGGATGCGACACTTTTTAGCATTAAATTTCATCTCCCATGTTTTACTCCAGTTATGGGTTCTGTCTAGGTATCCTTGTAAGTATGTATAACTGTTTTCGTTGATGATGTGTTTCATGAGTTTGACATCATCTGCAAATTTGTTCATATATGTATCAACTCTGTTGGTCATGTCATTAACATAAATCAAGAACATCAATGGGGCCAGTACTGATCCCTGAGGCAACCCTCCACTCTTGACTTCTGTGAATTGCGAAATTTCACCCCTAATCGTTGTTCGCATATTTCTCTCCTGCAGATAATTTGTCATCCAGTCCAATAGCTTTCCTCTCACTCTCCCTACAGGACTTACTTTCCATATTAATCTGTTATACGATACTCTATCGAAGGCTTTCTTTAGGTCTAGGTATAATAAATACAGTCCACCCAGCCGTCTCTCTCTTGCACTTTGTCTATGACCCTGTCATAGAAACTGACCAGGTTGGTGATGCACGACGATTTGTCTCTGAATCCAAAAAATTGCTTGTCTGAGATTATTTTCTGTTGCTCCAAGAGGTCTGTCCATTGTCTTATTATTTGTTCGCATAGCTTGCCTACCACACTAATTAGTGAGACAGGTCTATAATTTAGGGGGTCCTTAATTCCTGTCATCATTGTTATGTGTGTGTGTGTGTGCTAGGATCGTATGCAATATGTATGGGTTGGTCTCTGTATCTAGACTTACTTCTCTCTCTCTCTCTCTCTCTCTCTCTCTCTCTCTCTCTCTCTCTCTCTCTCTCTCTCTCTCTCTCTCTCTCTCTCTCTCTCTCTCTCTCTCTCTCAATTTATCAACTGCTGGGTAAGAAATGGTACTCACCTCGCAAATAATAGTCTCTCTCTCTCTCTCTCTCTCTCTCTCTCTAGAGCCTTCTTCTTGTCTATCCTTGTCTCCACTGTCAAACGAGTGGGAAAAAAGTAGTACAAAAGAAATCAAGCAACAATAGGTTTTGCAACCCCTCGTGGTTACTTGCTCTCTAAGTTACTGCTGTGTTAAGCACCCAACAGTTTCCCAGAGAGGATATGATAAAGTGTGAATACAATTAGGTTAATAACAATACAGTACCAAGGAAATAATGTATTCATTTACAAATGCAGTCATCCGTGGGTTTCAGGCAAGGTGCTTGTCTAGGCGAACTATACAAGAATCAACGGTGTTGCAACCTATAACATCTCGGGGAAGCCCATTCCACAGATTGACAACTCGATTAAAGAAGAAGTTCTTAGATTCATGCGCGTTAACTGATATATCAATGATTTTGTAACCATTTTCCCTTGTGTAATTTGACTGGTCAATTGTAAAATATGTACTGCAGTTCAAATTGTTGATGCCTTGAATGATCTTGAAAACTTGAATTAAGTCACTTTTTAATCTCCGCTGTGTTAAGTGAAAAAGATTAAATTTCTCAAGATGCTCCTCATTTGATTTGCTCCTCAAACACGGTATCATTTTGGTAACTCTACATTGAACTCGCTCCAGTTTGTCTACATCTTTTTGGCACCAGGACTGAACGAAATATTCCAGAAGTGGACGGACTAACGAATTGTAAAGAGTGAGGATTACATCTTAAGATTGATGCTCAAAAGATCTGCCTATAAAACCTATAATTGTGTTTGCTTTCTTAACAACTTCTGTACATTGTTGACAAGGTTTTAGGTTACTCGATATTGTTACTCCCAACTCCGTTTCTCTGTCTACACTCTCTAGCTGGGTGTCATCGATTGAATACTTTGCTTTCTAATTTCGATTTCCGATGTGAAGTACTTTGCATTAATTATCGTCGTTGAAGTTCATTGCCAGACTTTAGCCCAATGTGACAACCTACTTTATTTTTTTTGTATGTGAGTGAGGGAGAGAAAAGGCTTGCAGCGAGTCCTCCCCCAAAGTTGAAAGGGTGACAGGGCCAAAATCAAGGGACGTTCGAATGCCATAATGCCTGGACACACAGAGTTTGAAGCAATTTAAGTCGTAGGAAGAGGAAAAGACTGATGCTGTGAGAGAGTTGCAGAGCTCAGCTGTTGAATAGAAGAAAGACTGAGAGAAACGTTTCCTTCTTGGATTGGAGAGTTGTACAGAGTAGGGGTGGGATTGTGTTGCAAGATTGTGTTGCATATCTTCAACATGTTCATTTGTGTGTACAGTATTTATAAGTTTTGTATCATATGCAAACTTTGAGATTGTACAGGTTAGACCGTCATCTATGTCGTTAATGTAAATTAGGACGAGAATTGGCCCCAATACTGGTCCTTGAGGTACACCGCTAGTTACATTGGTCCATGTTGATGCTTTCCCATTTATGACTACTCTTTCCTTTCTTTATCTGAGCCAATTATCTATCCAATTCAAAAATCTCCTTGTATTCTGTGCACTTTTAGCTTCATTAATAAGCGTCTGTGCGGAACTTTATCAAAGACTTTTTGGTAGTCAAGGTATATAATTAAGATGACAGGGGTGCAAGGTAGGGTCAACGCAAACCCTGCAGAGGTCCTGCCCATGCAGGAAAGGGAACAGCATACCATAGCCAAAATAGCCGCAGTGAAACAGAGCCGAAGAACCAGGAAGAAAATGCAGCATAAGAGGAAATCAGATATACAATTCCCTCAGGTTTCCCATGCTCTAAAACCTACCACATTGACGCAGTCTACCCAGCAAGGAAGGCCTACCCATGCTTTAATTCCTGCCGGGCTAGGAAAGTCTACCCATAAAAAGTCCATACATCTGGGGCCCACCAGGAGTTCAAGCCCTGACCAATCGCGGGGATACCTGCCCAACCAATGGGAGGACCTGGGACATGCACCTAAGGCAAGTAATCAACAGCAGCTGGATGTGTTGAATAGCGAAGGAAAATTTATGCAAATGCAGCACCAGGAGCCAGGGCAATACCTCTACCGACGGGATCAAGAGAATCACCTCTACAGTACCTCACTTGAGGAATGGCAGTGACAGAAAAACAATCTAGAGAAACAAAGACATGGCCTGCAAACTAGAAAAACCAGGAAGTGTGAATAACAGAAAAACATTTATCATGCAGCCATGCAGACCTCTTATATAAAGAGTATAATTTTAAGATGTAGGAAATAACCTTATACATGTATTATTAGGGTAGATATATTTTTAGAATAATGATTGTCTTCACAATAAAGAAAACAATGAAATCCCCATGGCCTTACTATATTGAAACAGGTCAAATTGAGTTCAAATTATAACCCAAATATAGCCTGACTAAAATTGAGGCAAGGCATGCAATTATGGTCCCTTCCCTCTACTAGTTCTAGCAGCTTTTAGTGGGTAGCGGATAGTGTTGTAGCCTTTCTATAGGACAAGCCTGTCTCTGTAGTAAAGTCCAGCTAGGGTGGTGAACGAGAGTGTAGAGGAGCCAGGAGTAAACTTCTCTATTGTCCGTGAGAGAGGCAGCTCCCTTTGACGTCCAGCCAGAAGAAGATCTAAGAGTTCCACGTCGTCCAGATTCTCCCTCATGGAAATTACTTCTCTACCCCGTACCCTAAATGTCTCTGTGTTTTTTAAGTGTTGGGAATTATTGTGAAGGTAATATAAAAAATGCGAGTGTTCAATGTAACTTGTTAATAGATATCCATTACTAGGATTTCCCTTGTTAATTTATTACACGTGAGTGATTTATCTAACTTTGACCCGTGCAGTGATTTTGATATAAGTACGATATTGTATCTTTGTAATTCGTGCTCAAGCTTTTATTCAATAATTTTTACATACGTTATATAATCCATATTTCACGTGTTTTTTAGTGCAAGCTCTCAGATTTTATTCTATTGTGTTTTTATTCATTACGTGTCCAAGTCGAAGTTAAGTGTATAACGAAGGCTATATTCCTTATAATTTAATCTAAACTTGGTTTCTAACCTTAGGGCCATATTCGTCCAACTTTAACCAGAGAGTACTTATAGTATCAATTCGCCACCCTTGAAAGTAAAGAGCCCGTCCGTTGAGTTAGAATTAATCAACGTTCAAGATACTTACCTGGGTTTACTTGGGGTGATTCCGTCCTCTGTAGACGCTGCTAAGGTGGGCCTCCGCAGCAGCCAGGCAGCTCTGCTTCTCGGGTGTTTCGCTTGCTTGTCAGTGAGTTGGTTGCAGTGCTGGGGTATCCTGGTATTGGGGGCTCGTCTAGTATTGTGGCCAGCCAACGGTTCAGTTGGCCTTTGAAGGAATCCATCGTGACCCCGGTGAGCTCTCGGACTGCCTTTGGCACCGCATTGAATAGATGAGCCCCGTTTTTTGTGAAGCTGTTGTGGACGACTGTTGCCATTCGCTGAGTAGTGGCCTCTGTCCTCTTTATGTAGCACAGTCGTCCTTTCCTGATGTGGTTGTTTACAGCCAGACCCACGTCAGGTACGAGTCCTTCCAGAGTCTTCCACACGTAGATTACCAGGTAGCGCTCGTGTCTTCTCTGGAGGGAGTATAGTCGTAACTCCTCCAGGCGCTCCCAGTAGTTTAGGTGTTGGAGACCCCAGATTCTGCTTGTGAAGGTCCTCTGGAGGGAATCTAGCTTGCAGGTATCCGCCGTCTTGCATGGTGACCAGAGCTGGCAGCAGTATTCCAGCTTAGGGAGGACCAAGGCCTTCCAGAGTGTTAGCATGCAGGTCCTTTCCCTTGTCTGGAAAGTCCTCAGTATCCACCCTGTTAATTTTCTGCCGGTTTCGGTGACGAGGTTAATATGATGGGCGAAGGTTCCGTCCGAGCTCATTGTGACTCCCAGATCCCGCACCTGATCTTTGGATGTTATGGTTTGCTGGTTGACCTGGTAGCTGGTGCTCAGTTTGATGTCTTGGTGAGGGCTGTACCTCATGAGCTAGAATTTCTCTCCATTCATCATCATGTTGTTGGAGTCAGCCCAGTCGAGAACGCGGTTGAGGTCTTCTTGGAGTAGAGCCACTTCCTCTTCTGCTACAATCCTCATCTTCAATCTCGTGTCATCAGCGAACGAAGTTGCCTGGGCGTGTTGTAGTTTGTCGTCGATGTCTGCGATCATGATGAAGAACAGAAGTGGACCCAGTACTGATCCCTGGGGTACACCGCTGGACACGTCGCTTGGGTCTGAGAGATGACCTTGGACTGAGACATTCTGTTTCCTGTCTGTCAGGAAGCTATGAAGCCACTTGCCAAGGTTCCCCCTAATGCCAAGATTCTTTAGCTTGTGAAGGACGATGCCATGATCAATTTTGTCGAACGCCTTGGCGAAGTCTAAGTATATTACGTCGACATTGTCTCCCTTGCTGAGATCTTCTAGTAGGGCCTTATGGTGGGTCAGAAGCTGTGACAGGCAGGGTCGGCCCTTCCTGAAACCATGCTGACCGTCGTTGAAGGCAGCTAGTTCCTCCATGTGTTTTGTTAGTCTTTTCCTGATGACCCGGTCTATTATTTTGATAATGTGCGAGGTCAGTACCACGGGCCGGTAGTTTTTGGCCAATCCGTTGTTGCCCCCTTTGTGGATTGGTGTGACTATTCCCTCCTTGAAAGATGGGGGGACTGTGCCAGTGGCCAGAGACTTGGTGGCTATTATTGTCAGTGGTTGAGCCAGTTCTTCTTTGCAGGTTTTCAGGAAAAGCGCAACTAAAGCCGTCTGGGCCTGTAGCCGAATCCGCTGCAATGTCATTGATGGCTTGAATTATTTCTTCGGCTACAGGGTTGATGTCTGAGAGAATTGGCATGGCAGTAGGCTCCTGGGCAGCGAAGAGAACCGTTGGGTCGTCCACTAGTTTGGCAGGGCTGGGTACGCTGAAGACATTTTCGTATTGTGTCCTCAGTATTTCCGCCATCCGTTTTGGGTCCCCCACTAGGATTCCTGCGCCGTCTTCTAGTGGCCCTACAGATGCTAAATTTTTAGCCTTTTTGTTTGCATATGTGAAGAAGAACTTGGAGTTGTCTTTTATGTTGTGGATGGCCAGCAATTCTTCTCTTTTCCTCTGGTCGTCGTGGGACTTCAGAAGGTTACACTCAATTTCCTTTAGGGCCACTTGTATTTCTATGGCTCTATGTTGCGGATTATTTCTTGTTATTTTCTTTTTGTAGAGGCTTCCCCTTCTCATAAGGACACGACGATCTCTTGTTTTTTTTCTTTTGTTCGACGTGCTTTTTGGTGGGACATGGGTCTTGCATATTTCTTCGCAGATTCCGGTGAAAGTGGATAGTATTCCTTCGACACTGTCGTCTGCGATGGCTGCCTCCCAATTGATCCTTAGCTTTTCTTTTATCGTAGGCCAGTCTGTGTCTTTGTGGTGGAAGTTTAGACTTGCCATCAGTGATTTGGATTGCTGGCCCTGTTGTGTTGGTTCGTTCATTAGTGTGTTACTTACGACTGTAGGCTTCGCAAATCCTCTGGTCTGACATGGAGGTTTCGTATAGTTTATAGCTGTGTAGTATTCCATGGTTATTGCTTAATACCAGATCTAGTATGCTCGTTCCTCTTGTTGGTTCTGTTATGAATTGTGAGAGGAATTTCGTCTCTGTGAGTGATGTCAGCTGACTTGCTTGCCTTTTGTCGTCTGCTGTTCCTCCTGGTACCTCGAGTGTCTCCCAGTTCACATGCGGGAAGTTGAAGTCGCCCAGGAGGAGGTATTCAGTGTCGGGTGCTGGCAGGGTTTCGAGTGCATGTTTAATTTTGTTTATGACATCCTCAAAAAGGTCGTGGGTGGTGTTTGGAGGCCTGTAGACTACCGTTACTACGAGATTCATTTCCCTTATAAATAGGAAAATAAATTTGCATGTGCCGTTTGAGTAGCTGTCCAAGGTTTCTACCGCAAGGTTATTTTTTACATATATGACAACTCCGCCTTGGCTCCTGTCCTTTCTGTCTGCTCGGAAAATTTCATATTCTTGAATTCTCACCTCAGCATCTAGAATATCTTTATGCAGATGTGTCTCTGTTAGGACAAGAAGGGAGATTTTGTCGGTTTTGGCCATTTCTTGCAGCAGGGGTACTTTGTTTTGGTTACACCTTGGATATAGGCCTCTTATGTTTGCTGAGAGCAGTTTTGTTAGAGGGGGCTCCAGCCCCCTCTTTTCAATCTGTCTTGCCATTCCATCTTTTCTATCACTTCTATCATCCTTTTCTGCATTTGTTTTTGTTGTGCTGTTAGTTTTTCTAAAATTTTCCATAAAAAAGTGGATTCGTTGTTCTGCTGGTTGCCTTCGCCTGTGTTGTTGTTGGCCGGCTTGGTCGTTACGGCACCCTTAGGCCGTGGGCCAGACTGGGTCAATTCTCCTCGGTAACTGTTTTGTGGGTATCCCCTGTTCTGCTTGGGTGCCCATGGAGGGAGTTGTTGCTCCCACGATCGTTTTGGCCCCCTGGGCTTGGTTCCCAATGTGTGGGGGGACTTGCAGTTACTGTTGCGGCAAATTTTTTTTTCAAGGGAAAATTTGCACAGTGTTTGATGGTAGTCTTTGCATTCCTGCCCCTTCCTGCAACCCACTCTGTTGTTGAGACCATGCTTTCTGAATTTCTCGCATGGCCTAGGGTGTACGAAAGGGCAGTTTTTGCCTTTTCTGCCGTGGTTGCATGTTCCTATTTGGTAGTACCAGCACACTGGTCCTGGCTTTTGTTGTGCTGGATCCGAGGGGGATCGCTGGTTCGGTTTCTTAAGCGATCGTTCCCTTGTGGACCCTGGGAATGTCGCTCCTGCGCCAGTGGATGTTGTGGGGTGTGTGCTCGTTGAGGTCCCCGACCTCTCCTCCTGTCTTGCTGCGGTTTGAGGAGTCTCTGCCGTGCCTGATAGTGTTGCAGGGGGGAGACTTTGGTCACCTATAATTGTGAGGCTGATACCTTCTGGTGTATTCCCCAGACCTAAATCTAAAGCCTTGTTTGTTGTGGTACTGGTATTGTGGTTGTCAGTGTCACTCTTGCCTTCGGCTGCTTCTGGGCTTTTTTGTAGGCCTTGGCCTAGGCCAATGTCCCCAGTTGGTTTCTTGACTGTAGGTGTATCTACAGCTGGCGTGTTGGTGTTGGTGTTGGCTTTGTTGCTCTGGGGATGAACAGGGATATTTCTTACCTTGTTTATTGCTCCAGATTTGGCTAGCCGTTCCTTATGTTGAAGAACGGCTGCTTCTGCTTCGGCCACCCACTCACCTTCTTTGTCAAACTTTATTAGGCAGCAGACTTTGCACATGAATCTCCTCGCCGTCTTTGCATAATTGAGAATTTGGTAGGCAGGGAGGTCTGTGCAGAAGTAGTGTAGCCATTCCTGACAGTAATTGCATTGGATTGCAAATTTTTCGCCTTTTGCGAACTTGATTCCACAGTCGGGGCATTCCAGGTCGGGTTTGTTGTGATCCCTGGTCATTGTGGACGTCTTGAACGTAGTCACTTTTTATCGCTTATTATCACTTCAATTCTTCTGTTTCGGACTTTGTTTCTTGTTTGCGTGCACTCACTAGGTGTTTATGTAGGTTATTCTGTCATTGGTAATCACTGATTTCACTTTTTTAACGAGAAACACTAGATAATATATGGAGCAACTGTATGACGTGTACGTGTACGTGACTACTATATCCTTAATATATATACTTAAGTTATATTAGTTCTTGTGAATAATCTAATCATATACGTTACCCGGGCTATGTAATTCTTTCGCCACCGATTTGGGAATTCAGATTTTGCATTCTTTTATTCATCAAGCCTATAAGTTTGGCTATTGATATATTACTACATCGTTCTGTAATTTAATTAATGTAACAATTATTAAAGTTATATTAACGTGCTACTTAGTTCTGCGTTCCATTCAGCAGTTTGTTAATTCGTTCAAACTCCTTCTGATGCCACAATTTTTTGCTATTTATTAAATACTACTTTGTTTTGTATTCAAGTCATTATAAGCTTTTATTGAAGCCAAAGCGCTAGCTTGTTCTGCGTTACAATCAGTAGTTTGTTAATTCATTCAAACATACTTGTCCCTAGCATTTGTATCGCTCTAATTCAATTAATTCACTATATTTACTGTGAATCTGATTTCTTTAACCCGTGGAATATTAGCTTATTCACGATTGAATTTATTTTCGTATATCGTGTGAGAAATTATTTACAAAAACCCTTTGATAGTTAATTTCAGAATTAATTTATCTTTCCCCTAACGCTAAAGCAAAGTTGATATCATTGATGAATTAACGTTGCACTAAAATAGAAGTGTATTTAACCTGACCTCAGTCCGTCTGACATAGGCTCCCTAGAGCGGTACCTTTGATTGTCCACCTGAGCGCGGCCTTGTTTGTGTTTGACGCCGCGTAGCTTTATGCGCAGCTGGGCTGTTGACCTTAGTTACTGTACTCTACCATTCGATATACCTTGCGTTATACATTTCGCTCACATAGGTACTGTCATTGATGCTTATTATTTATGTGTGTATTGTATTTATTTGTGTATTTCCCATTCATTATACTTTGCAAGTGACAACCATATTTTCACTAGAGAGTAAAATCTGTTTAACTCTTTACCAGTCACCGTGTATTGATTAGAATCCTACTCTATAGTAGTGATTTTAATATATGATATATTGTATCTATGTTACTGTATAAATACGAGTGTAATATATAATTATGTTGTGTTTATCGTGTTTTTGGGAATGTGATTTTTTTTTTTTTTTTTTTTAAGAGACAATGAACGGAGGAAGGAAAAACACAGATAAAACAAAAAGGTCCATGTGCCTAAATGCATCCTCCATTCATAAAATGTTTGTAACAACTGGATTTAAACATTTGTAGATTGTTTAATATGTTTATGGATGGTGTGGTGAGGGCGGTGAAAAGGAGAACTATGGGAAGAGGATTGGGTTTAGTAGGAAAGAATGGTAGAGATTGGGAGTTGAATCAGTTGCTGTTCGCTGATGATACAGCATTGGTGGCGGATTCTGATGAGAAACTGCAGCGGGTAGTCAAAGAGTTTGGTGTGGTTTGTGGAAGGAGGAAACTGAAGGTGAACGTCAATAAAAGTAAAGTAATGGTATGTAATAGGGGAGAGCATAGGGTGAATCTAGATGTGAGGCTGGATGGGGAAATATTGGAACAAGTAGAGTGTTTTAAATATCTAGGAGGAACGATAAGCAGGAGTGGAGGTATGGAAGTGGAGGTAAAACAGAGAGTGTGTGAAGGAAGGAAGGTTTTCGGAGCAATGGGAAGTATGTGGAAGACGAGAAATCTCGGAGTGAAAGTAAAGAGTGCACTGTATCAAGGAATTGTTGTGCCAACAGTGATGTATGGGACTGAGACATGGGCTCTGAAGAAAAAGGAGAAAAGAGGGCTGGATGTGATGGAGATGAGCTGCTTGAGGAGTATGTGTGGAGTTACTCGTAGAGACAGATTGAGGAATGAAGAGATACGTAGGAGAGTGGGGCAGCAGGAACATTTGTCAGCCAGAGTGGACAGAAGGGTGCTGAGCTGGTATGGTCATGTTGAACGAATGGGAGATGAAAGGCTTACAAAGAGAATATGTGAGTCAGGTACAAGGGGAGATAGAAGGGCAGGAAGACCCCCATTGAGATGGAGAGACTGTGTAAGAAAGGCTTTGGATGATAGAGGAATGACTATAGATCAGGCAGGGGAAGTGGTGGTGGACAGGAGTGAATGGAGAATGCTTGTGAATAGTTGAGTGAACACGTGGTCATTTGGAGTAAGGGGTCGGGCGCAAGTTCGACTAGATAATAGTCCATCAGGCGCCTGGCCCGGGGGGACAATTAATATGAAGGGTGTGCCTGGAAGTGTGGTGGGAGGGCTTGTGGCTTTGGCTCCGCTGCATGTCTGCCTGCCGAGATCGGAACCTCTCCGGGTGGTCATGGGCCGGGGGAGTGCTGGAGCGACCTTGGTAACCCTGGTCTCTGGGTCTTCTCTTGGGTGACCTGGACGTGTGTGAGTTTGTGTTTTTTATCTGTGTTTATTTTTTGTTTTATGTTGTTTTTGTGTTTTCCCTGTTCTTGCTCTGTCTTGAGTCGGCTACCCCCAAAATGGGGATTGGGCCTGAGCATATAGATAGATAGATATAGATTGTAAGTTTGTGGAAAGCAATTCGAGGGAAGTGAATTCCAAAGAGTAGTAGCTCTGGGGATAAATTAATTTTGATAAGCAGAAGTTCTGCATTGTGGAGGAGAAAGTGTAAATTCATGGGCGCTCTCAGCTGCCCTAGTTCTACGGGGAAAGATGTGGAGAGGAGGCACAATTGAAGCAAGTTCCTCGGAACAATTGCTGTGAAAATATCTGTAGAATAATGCAAGGGATGCAACGTTTCTTCGTATGGATAATGTAGGAAGGTCCTGTGTGATTGCAGGGTTATTGATTAATCTAATAGCTATATTTTGAATTTTGTCCAACTGCCTCAATGACCACTCCACTTCCACCCCACAGAGTTGAACAGTAATCCATCTGAGAACGCACATGACTTTTATATATTACGGCCAACTGCTCGTCAGTGAAGAATTCTCGAACTCTGTACAGGAGTCCCAGTTTTTTAGAGGCATTCTTAGCAATGCTTCTAACATAATGTGTCCAGCTCAAGTTAATAGTTAATGTTACACGGAGAATGGCAATACTAGGGGAAGTGGGTATATTTACATCATTAAAACATATATGGGAGTCAGTGAGATTCTGTCGGTTAGAAAATTGAATATACTTGGTTTTCTGTGCATTAAAGGAAACTAGATTCTCTTGTCCCCATTCTTTAATTCTAGAAAGGTCCTGGTTCAGAGAAATTGCAGTGTTTATTTTTGAATTTATAAGATCAGGTTGGGTGAAAGAATTGGTAAATTTGAAGGAACTGTGGAGTGATGAGTCATCTGCGTAGGAATGTATTGGATTATGAGTGGTAGATATGAGATCATTGATATGAATGAGGAACAGAGTTGGGGCCAAAACTGATCCCTGGGGAACACCAGCATTTATTGAGTGAAATTGAGAATAAAGGCCATCTACCATTACACATATTTTTCTGTTATGAAGATAAGAAGAAATTAGTGGAACTAATGATGCAAGGCCGTAGTGTGACATCTTCGACAATAAGGATTGAGACAATTAAAAACAATATTAATGAAACGAGATATGTTCCTGTCGAGCATCATCCAATTCTAAATATCCGAACTACGGGTGAAATAAGAATACATAATACAGCTGGTTGGATTACAACCCGGCATAACGATAAATATCTACAGCTTTACTTTCACCGTATAGGTTAAGGATGCCATGGAGGAAGTCTAAAAAGTTGGTAAAGCTGGAACAATTATTTTGAAAACCATGTTGGGTATCCTTTAGTAATTTGTTTTCCTCCTGGTGGTTTACGAATCTGTCTCTTATCAGAGTTTATAGCATTTTGCATACAACAGAGGTTAAGCTGATTGGGCGATAGTCACAAGGCAAGGATTAACTGCCTTTTTTAAATATTGGGGTAACGTTTGCGAGCTTCCACTCATCAGGTACAATCCCAGTTGTCAAGGACATAAACTATTGAAAAGCAGTGTCACTGGTTTGGAGAGCTAACATTTAGCTCTATAACAATATTATACAACCTCCGCCCAAACCATACCACCAACAACAATATATACAACCTCCGCCACAACATCACCACCAACAACAATATATACAACATCTGCCCTAGCCACGCCACCAACAACAATAATTACAACCTACACCCTAAGCACACCACCAACAACAATACATACAACCTCCGCCACAACAACTCCAACATCAACAATATATACAACCTCCGCCCTAACCACACCTCCAACAACAATATATACAACCTCCGCCACAACAACACCACCAACAACACTATATACAACCTCTGCCACAACATCACCAACAACAATTTATACATCCTCCGCCCTAACAACACCACCATCAACAATATATACAACCTCCGCCACAACAACACCAACATAACTATATACAACTTCCGCCACAACAACACCACCATCAACAATATATACAACCTCCGCCACAGCAACACCACCAACAACAATATATACAACCTCCGCCACAACAACACCACCAACAATATATACAACCTCCGACACAACAAAACCTAGTGGGACACTGACACCAGACCAGCGGGGCCGCAAAGAATCACCAAACAAAACCAGTGACATTCTCCTTACTGTGGTGCGAGATTTTTGTAACGAGCTGCCCACACTTCAGTCGCACTACTCTAGAATGAAGAACCCTGAACAACTCTACCTGCCCCCTGGATCAACCTGGCACAGACTTTACAAGGCTTTTCAAGAATATTTAGTGACGAAGGACCACCCCAAGGATGCAATGATTGAGTCCAGGTTTAAGGCGAAGATCCAGGAATACAAAATAAGTATCCAAGCCCCTCGTAGCGACACATGTTCAACTTGTGACACCCTTAAAATTAAAATACAAGCCCTCGACCCACAGAAAGACCAAGATGCCATCGCAACTCTTACTGTACAGCGCCATACACACCAAGCCAACGCAGCTGCTGGGAGGAATTTTATCAATGTCTACATAAAGAATAAGAGTCCGGGGATTATAGCAATTGCAGTCGACCTACAACAGACACTACCTACCCCAAAGTTGACTGTCAGTGCCCAGTATTACCGCTGTAAACTCTGGACATACAATCTTGGAATACACAACCTGAAAACCAAACATCCATATTTTTATGTTTGGAACGAGAGTGAAGCCAAACGCGGGTCAGTCGAGGTTGCTAGCTGTCTCAACCACTTCCTCGAGAATCACATACCTGGCCAGGGATTGTACAAGGTAATCGTCTTTTCCGATAACTGTGCTGGCCAGAATAAAAACATTAATCTTGTACTATTCTATCTTCGCCTCATTCACACCAAGCGTTTCTCGGAGATACACCACTACTACCTAGAGAGTGGACACTCCTTCCTGCCCTGCGACCGTGAGTTTGGTGTTCTGGAGAAGCACCAGCGGCCCCATGAGGTGTACACCACGGAGGACTACTGCAAGTACATGAGGTCCTGTCGCAAGGCCGATCCTGCTACCGTTGTCCGTATGTCTGCTGATGACTTTTTGGACTACGAGGTTCTTCAGCAGCACGTCTCGAAGGCCGGGCAGACGGCATCAGGGTTCAAGGCGGCCAAGCGACTGATTGCCTCCAACGAACACTCCCACTGCATCAAGGTGTCAGGTGGGTATGCTGATGGCTTCTATGAGGCCCGGGAATGGAAGCTTCAGAAAGGCCGCTCCAACAACTATAACCCGGACACCTTTGACCTCTGTAAGGTCGCCCTGCCCAAGAGGTACCCCAACGGAGTGGTGCTGAACAAAAAAAAGCTGAATCACATTAAGTACCTCTCCACGTTTGTACCTCAGGCCTATCAGGACTTCTACACCAAACTCTTCGCTGCCCAGGATGCATTGGGTGGTGGTGGTCACGACAGTGGGGATGAGGAATCCAATGTCGACGACCCCGCCGATGACATCCTCGATTACTAACCCCCCCCCCCCCCCCCCCCTCCCACCTCTCACATTGACAAGAGGATTGGGCAGCAGTTTAGAGGTAAATAATATTCAACTTTATAATGATTTTTATTACCATTGTTCACACATCAAACATGAAGGAACTAAGTCTTTTCTTATAATTTATGAAATTAAATTATTATAATATGTAATTATGGGAATTATGCTTTCTAATTTGGACTAAATCTTAGTTACATCATGGTTATTCAAAAATATGAGTATGAAATAAATCGGCCCATAATTACGGGTGCACACAAAAAAAACACCCATTACGTGTTTGTTTGTGTTTTTTAGGAATTACAGATTTTCACACAAACACTGATACGATTTCATCCATTTATTTACACTCTATCTTTTGATTATGCTATAATATAATTTGTGTGCATTTTTTATGTTTTAATAAAACACCACCAAACAGGCAGATGGAAAAACACGCATAAAACACGCAATTTTTGGAATTTTGCTTAAATGTTTCGGCTGTCTCCTAGTTATTGCAAAATGTTGTAATGTTCCAAGTATGAATGTAATCTAATAACATTTACGGGTACATAAAAAAAAAACACTATGTGTTTGTTGGTGTTTTACCTAATAATAACGGATTTCCACAAAACCATAGGCTATGATTTTTCTTTACAATGTGTACACTCATTCTTTTGATCATACTACCATAATAATTTGTATGCATTTTGTATGTTTTGATAAAACACCATAAAACATATCGAAAGAAAAACACGCATAAAACACGCAAGTTTTTTAATATTGCTTTCAAATTTGAACTGCTTCTTAGTGTTATCAAGTACTCTGAAATTATCATATTTGAATTTAAATTGAACAATAAACACACATACACAAAAACACACCCCTTGGTGTTTTATGGTGTTGTATTATTATTTTCAGATTTTCAGAAAAAACCACCAACATCATTTTTATGTCAGGTAAAGAGCTTTCCATTGATGTATAATATTGTCATAAGAGTATAGTTTTGGAGTGCAGTACCTTTCTTAGACTTTAACCGCTTGTTACTTGAAACTGTGATTTGGTTGGTAGGCCCCTTGACTTCGAGAGGCCTCGGACTCAACTTCAAATATGTATAGTTTTATATATTGTTGTTGGTGGTGTTATTGTGGCGTAGGTTATATATATTTTGTTTTGGGTGGTGTTGTTGTGGTGGAGGTTGTAAATTTTACAACCTCCACCACAATAACACCACCCAAAACAAAATATATATATAACCTACGCCACAACAACACCACCAACAACAATTATTATATACAACGTCCGCCACAACAACACCACCAACAACAAACTATACAACCTCCGCCACAACAACACCACCCAAAACAATATATATAGCCTCCACCACAACAATACCACCAAAAACAATATATACAATCTCCGCCACAACAACACCACCAAAAACAATATATAAAACCTCCTCCCCAACAAGGCCATCAACAACAATATATACAACCTCTACCACAACAACACCACCAACAACAATATATACAACCTCCGCCACAACAACACCACCAACAACAATATATACAACCTCCGCCACAACAACACCACCAACAACAATATATACAACCTCCACCACAACAATACCACCAAAAACAATATATACAACCTCCGCCACAACAACACCACCCAAAACAATATATATAGCCTCCACCACAACAATACCACCAAAAACAATATATACAATCTCCGCCACAACAACACCACCAAAAACAATATATAAAACCTCCTCCCCAACAAGGCCATCAACAACAATATATACAACCTCTGCCACAACAACACCACCAACAACAATATATACAACCTCCGCCACAACAACACCACCAACAACAATATATACAACCTCCGCCACAACAACACCACCAACAGCAATATATACAACCTCCGCCACAACAACACCACCAACAACAATATATACAACCTCCGCCACAACAACACCACCAACAACAATATATACAACCTCCGCCACAACAACACCACCAACAACAATATATACAACCTCCGCCACAACACCACCACCAACAACAATATATACAACCTCCGCCACAACAACACCACCAACAACAATATATACAACCTCCGCCACAACACCACCACCAACAACAATATATACAACCTCCGCCACAACAACACCACCAACAACAATATATACAACCTCCGCCACAACAACACCACCAACAACAATATATACAACCTCCGCCACAACAACACCACCAACAACAATATATACAACCTCCGCCACAACAACACCACCAACAACAATATATACAACCTCCGCCACAACACCACCACCAACAACAATATATACAACCTCCGCCACAACAACACCACCAACAACAATATATACAACCTCCGCCACAACAACACCACCAACAACAATATATACAACCTCCGCCACAACAACACCACCAACAACAATATATACAACCTCCGCCACAACACCACCACCAACAACAATATATACAACCTCCGCCACAACAACACCACCAACAACAATATATACAACCTCCGCCACAACAACACCACCAACAACAATATATACAACCTCCGCCACAACAACACCACCAACAACAATATATACAACCTCCGCCACAACAACACCACCAACAACAATATATACAACCTCCGCCACAACAACACCACCAAAAACAATATATACAATCTCCGCCACAACAACACCACCAAAAACAATATATAAAACCTCCTCCCCAACAAGGCCATCAACAACAATATATACAACCTCTGCCACAACAACACCACCAACAACAATATATACAACCTCCGCCACAACAACACCACCAACAACAATATATACAACCTCCGCCACAACAACACCACCAACAACAATATATACAACCTCCGTCACAACAACACCACCAACAACAATATATACAACCTCCGCCACAACAACACCACCAACAACAATATATACAACCTCCGCCACAACACCACCACCAACAACAATATATACAACCTCCGCCACAACAACACCACCAACAACAATATATACAACCTCCGCCACAACACCACCACCAACAACAATATATACAACCTCCGCCACAACAACACCACCAACAACAATATATACAACCTCCGCCACAACAACACCACCAACAACAATATATACAACCTCCGCCACAACAACACCACCAACAACAATATATACAACCTCCGCCACAACAACACCACCAACAACAATATATACAACCTCCGCCACAACAACACCACCAACAACAATATATACAACCTCCGCCACAACAACACCACCAACAACAATATATACAACCTCCGCCACAACAACACC